>JAJAGP010004488.1:0-27500 GCA_025084515.1 Ancistrus triradiatus | reverse complement strand
TTTTTCTTTCTGTTTTTCTTTCCTCCTTTCTTACTGTTTTTCTTTGTTTCTTTCTTTCCTTCTTTTTCTTGTGTGAATATTTTTAATAATCTTATTCCTTCTTTTTTCTTTCTTTCCTCCTTTCTTATTTCTCTTTCTTTCTTTTATTCTTTTTTTCTCTCTTTTTCTTGTGTGGATATTTTTAATAATGTTATTGTCTTTATTTATTTGTTTATTTATTTCATCTTTGGATATTTGTGATAATCTTATTGTCTATCTTTTTTTCTTTCTTTCTTGCCTGCCTTCTTGCTTAGGCTTTTTTTCTAAGCTACTATCCAAAGAACACGTGAGGATTTTTTCCCCCTTTATGGGAGCAAAGATCCAAAGATGAATCCTGTATTTTGGTCCTTTCAACAACCATAACAGTTTCAGAACTTAGTACTTTTTGATTCACAAATCATCAAAAATAATGAATACAATAATAAATAAATAAAAATATTTGGGGAAATGGTTTTTGCGTTATTCTGTAGTTAGGGTGTTTCCTTTAGAACCTGTTTCTGGGGTAGTCACTACAAACTTTAAGAAGATGATTTTAAAGAACCATTGTAATTTTGAAGGGCTTTAAGCATTTTAAAAACGTTCTTCCTCGACTCGTGAAGTGTCTGAAGAACCAGATCTGTACCTGTAGGAAAGCTTATCTAGATCAAATCCCATCTGGGCTAGCTGTACGGTTCCTGGAGTGAAAGGTCTAATGTGAAATGCTTTTTCCTAAAAATAAACAAAAAACAAAAAAACCCCAACTCATACATTCTAAAAGTAAAAATTTCATCTGAGTGTTCTCTGGATTGTTACTGGATTGGACGAAGAAGTGCTCCAAGGTTACTATTTGGTTCTTTGAGATTTTAGAGGAAAACAAGTTCCTCGGTGGTTCTTTGGATGTTCAGGTGATCAAAAACACATTTAAATATAAACAAGGGGTTCTTGGTGAGAGCCCAGAATTTAAAGTGGTATATCTTTCTAAGAGCCCAATCTCACTCTCGGTTCTTCGGACAGGTAATCCATCAAGAATAATTTTTTGTTTGAAAAAAGTTTCAGTATATTCTGTTTAAGGTTCTACCCCAAAACCTTTGGTTCTTTGGATGGCTGGACCCATAACAGGGTTCCACTGAAGGTGTACACAGCCCAACTATACTGTTACATTCTTTTAAAAAAAAGGTTTCTTGAGGGTTCTTTGGACTGTTAATGGATCAGGAAGATTTGAGAACCTGTAAATGATATAAAGGTTCTTGAGAGTATTAGAACATTCTCTGCGGTTCCTGGATGAAGAACTAATGAAGATATTTTCACATGGATAGAAGATAAAAGTTTTGAAGTTGATTACAGTTCTTCTTTGGTGGTTCTAAATGAAGTGTGTGTGTGTGGTGTGTGTGTGTGTGTGTGTGTGTGTGTGTGTGTGTGTGTGTGTGTTCCTGTTCCAGCGGCAGGTTTGGGTTCTACACCCCCAGTGTCTGAGATCTGCCCGCTCGGGCACTTCCCCTGTGGGAACGTGAGTGTGTGTTTGCCCCAGGTTCTGCACTGTAACGGGTACGAAGACTGCCCTAACGGAGCCGATGAGGAGCACTGCGGTCAGTACCCACACCTACGGGTTCAGGGTTCGGGGTCCGGGTTCCACTGTTACCCAGCTCTGTCAGGATTATAGCCCGTGGAACCTTCGGCCGATAGAGCAGGGGCGTGTGAACGTCCCAGCTGTACCAGGACTGTGATATGGCCTCTTAAAGCTGAGTTGATGAGGCGGATTGGTTCTGTTCCGCGGTTCGGTACCATCGTTTGTTCATAAGATCAGGACCAGATCCTCTCTGCTGCTTTAAGCGTCTGGCCTGATCATGCTGACACAGCTGGGGGGCAGCAGCCCGTCACTAACCCTCTGTCCGTCCCCGCAGGTGATAACAGCGGCTGGGCCGACATCTTCGACCGGACCATCAAAGGCCCGTCCAGCCCCGAGCTCCCTGCAGACTGCTGTAAGGGCCACTGCCACGCCTCTGCTTCATTACCTTACAATTATAATGTCTAACATAATGATGATAATAATAATAATAGTAATAACTGTTGTTGTTATTATTATTATGCTGCTGTTAATAATAAAAGTAATAATAGCAATAATGATAACAATAACAAGTAAATGATAATAAAAATAATAATGATGATAATAATGATGCTGTTGCTAATAATTCAAATCATCATGATTATCCCGCCGGCATGGGGAGAACATGCAAACTCCACACAAAGTACTCAGGCCACCGTGCCACCCCATTGCTAATAATTCAAATAATAATGGTATTAATGATGATGATAATAATTATTACAATAAAAAATAAATGATAACAATAATAATAGTCCTCATCATAATAATGGTAATTATGATGATAATGAAAATAATACTAATAAAAAAATAATAATGTTAATCTTAATAATGCTAATACTTATAATAATAACAACAATAATAATGATGATGATAATGAAAATAATACTAATAAAAAAATAATAATGTTAATCTTAATAATGCTAATACTTATAATAATAACAACAATAATAATGATGATGATAATGAAAATAATACTAATAAAAAAATAATAATGTTAATCTTAATAATGCTAATACTTATAATAATAACAACAATAATAATTATGATGATAATGAAAATAATACTAATAAAAAAATAATAATGTTAATCTTAATAATGCTAATACTTATAATAATAACAACAATAATAATGATGATGATAATGCCAATAATAAGATAAGTAATATAAGCAATAATAAGATAAACATAATAAGAATGATACAAATATTAACAATGGAAAAAAAACAATATTATTTCTTTGTTATGTGTGTGTGTGTGTGCGTGTGGGTGCGCGTGTGTGTGCGCGTGTGTGTGCGCGTGTGTGTACGCGTGTGTGTGCGCGTGTGTGTGCGCGTGGGGGTGTGTGTGTGTGTGTGTGTGTGTGTGTGTGTGTGTGTGTGTGCGTGTGTGTGTGCGTGTGTGTGTGCGTGAGTGTGTGTGTGGTGTGTGCGTGTGCGTGGTGTGTGCGTGTGTGTGTGCGTGTGTGTGTGCGTGCGTGCGTGCGCGTGAGTGCGTGTGGGGGGTGTGTGTGTGTGGTGTGGTGTGCGTGTGTGTGCGTGGTGTGTGGATGCGTGTGGATGCGTGTGGATGCGTGTGGGTGTGTGTGTGTGTGTGTGTGTGTGTGGGTGTGTGTGTGTGTGTGTGTGTGTGTGTGTGTGGGTGTGTGTCCCAGTCCTGCAGCATTCCCCTGAGGGCTGCCGGTGTACAGCGTGGGAGCTGCAGTGTGGGCGGAGCGGCTTCATTTCCGTACCACACATTTCGTCCAACGTGACGTCCCTGTACGTGAGAGCTTCATGGCTCATGTCTCTCCTCCTGCAGGCACCAGGAGCTCGGGTCCTCCTGACGAACAGGACTTTAGACCTTATATGCGTGAGCAGGGCCCAGGCTCAGGGTGAAGCCGAGGGCCGGCCGGCTCAGCAGAGACGCATTAGGGACATGTCAGAGGGAACGGGTGTGTATTAACAAATGAGATGAAGGTGATCAGGTTTCTGTTTCTGGTTTTCAGGTCTCTAAAGAGTAATGAGATTCGGCTTCTGCCTGAGTACACCTTCGTCAGATACACCGAACTCAGGCGACTGTGAGTCCTAACGTTCTCTTTGTTTATTTCTTTCTAGGGACTCAGAAACCAATCACCTCATGTTCTTTAATTAATTAACCTGCTGCTAAAGTAACGAAGGATGAACAGAAATTATAGTCTCAGTCCAAACAAACATGTAACTAAACGAATAAATAAACACCAAGGACCGAGGGCAGGATGTTTTTAGGAAGGCAGTACCTGTGCTGTATAAGATTTAGATCTGTTTTATAACTTTTTATTGATTTTGCTCAGTCAGACTTTGAAACTCAGAGACATTTTGTACCAGTTAGTGAAGGTGTCCTACAGGGGTCAGTTCTGGGTCAGTCTAATTAAACTCAGACATGCCCTTCTAAGCCTTCCTGTCATTATGAGAGGAGGACAAGTACCGCCTGTAGTCTATCTGCACAAAGTATTAGCCCCCCCCTTAATTCTAGAGAAAGAAAGGAAGAAAAGAATGAATGAACAAAATGAATAAAGAACAAACTAACAAAGTAAAGAAAGAAAACAAAAGAAAGGCTGAAGAGAATAGTGAGAAAAAGACACAGGGCAATGAAAGCTAAAGAAGGAAACAAAAATAAGGATAAACAAAGAACAAAAGAATGAACAAATGAACGAAGGAAAGAGAGAATCAGTAATGAGTCCCTTCACAGGCTCAGACTGAAGGATTTTGCCTCCGGAGCATTCCTTCTCATTAGTAATCGTTTCTAACAGCAGGAAGATCATAAAATCCAGAGTTAGCTCGGAGTCACACAGTAACGAGTAACGTGAAGTACTAATGAATTTGATAGACTGAATCACTGACCCATTGACTCAGGTTAAAAATGAGCCAGTAATTAAGACTCTAATGAAGAATTGGATGAATCTGACACTCGTTATAATGTGGAAGGTTGTTCAGAAAAGTCACAAAACTTTATAACTAGCTAATTAACACACAAACACGCACACACACTCATGCACGCTCACATGCACGCACACAGACACACACAGATTGTTAGGAGCGTTGATCAAGTAAATGATTCAGTCTTTATAATGAGTTTCTAAGATAAATGAATCAGTGTTTTTTAATGATTCTCCAAGGTGAATGAATTATGATGACTGAGTCAATTATGCCTATGAATCAGTTATTTCAATGAAATAATAAGTGAAATGATTCATTCTGTTTAAACGACTCCCTTGGGTAAATGAGTCAGCCTTCTTGAAAAAGACCATAAGGTAAATGTTTCAAACGTTTTTACTGAGTCACTAAGGTAAATGATTCAGTCTGTATAACTGATTGCTCAAGTAAATGATTCATTCTCTATAACGAGTGACTATTCAATGCTTGAAATAATTTTTCTGTGTGCGTGTGTGTGTGCGCGCGCACAAGTGTGTGTGCGTGTGTGTGCGCGTTTGCCTGTGCGTGTGTGTGCGCGTGTGTGTGTGTTTGCGTGTGTGCTTGTGCGTGTGTGCGTTTGCCTGTGCGTGCGAGCATGTGTGCGTGTGCTCGCGTGCGTGTGTGCTTGTGTGCGTGTGTGTGTGTGTGCGTGAGTGACAATTCAACGCTTGAAAGAATTTTTCTGTGTGCGTGTGTGTGTGTGCGTGCTTGTGCGTGTGCCCGTGTGTCCGCGTGTGTGCGTGTGTGTGTTTGCGTGTGTGCGCGTGTGTGTGCACGTGTGTGTGTGCGTGTGTGTGCGCGCGTGCGTGTGTGTGTGCACGTGCGTGTGTGCACGCGTGTGCGTGTGTGCGTGCAAGTGTGTGCATGCGCATGTGTGGGTATGCGTGCGTGTGTGTTTGCGTGTGTGCTTGTGCATGTATGCATTTGCCTGTGCGTGTGCGCGTGTGTTTGTGTATGTGTGCGTGCGCGTGTGTGCGCGTGCGTGTTTGCGCGTGCGTGTTTGCGTGTTTTTGTGTGCGTGCGAGCGTGTGTGTGTGCGCGCGTGTGTGCGCGCGTGTGTGCGTGCGTGTTTGCGTGTGTTTGTATGCGTGTGTGTGCATGTGCGTGCGATCGTGTGTGCGTGTTTGCGTGTTTTGTATGCGTGTGCGTGCGTGTGTGTGTGTATTTGCGTGTGTGTGCTTGTGCGTATGCGTGTGTGCGTGTGTGTGCGCGTGTGCGTGTTTGCGTGTGTGTGCGTGTGTGCGCGCGTGTTTGCGCGTGTTTGCATGTGCGTGTTTGCATGTGCGTGTGTGCGTGTTTGTGCGTGCGTGTTTGTGCGTGCGCGTGTTTGTGTGCATGCGAGTGTGTGTGCGTGCGTGTGTGTGCGTGCGCGCATGTATGTTTGCGTGTGTGAGTGTGTGTGCTTGTGCGTGTGTGCGCGCGTGTGTGTGCGCGCGTGTGTGTGCGCGTGTGTGTGCGCATGCGTGTTTGCGTGTGTTTGTATGAGTGTGTTTGTATGCATGTGCGTGCGAGCGTGTGTGCATGTGTGTGCGTGTGCATGTGTGTGTGTGCTTGTGCGTGTGCGTATGCATGTGTGCGCGTGCGTGTGTGCGTTTGTGTGCTTGTGCGTGTGTGTGTTTGTGCATGTGTGTTGTGCGTGCGCGTGTGTGTGCGTGCGAGCGTGTGTACGTGTGTGTGTGTGTGCGTGCGTGCGAGTGTGTGTGCGTGCGAGTGTGTGTGCGCGCTTGTGTGCGTGCGCGCGTGTGTGCGTGCGTGCGCGTGCGTGCCTGTGTGTGTGTGTGTTTGCGTGTGTGTGCTTGTGTGTGTGTGTGTTTGTATGCGTGCGGGTGTGCGTGCGTTTGTGTGTGCGTGTGTGTGTTTGTATGCGTGTGTGTGCACGTGTGTTTGTATGCGTGTGTGTGCGCGCGTGTGTGCGTTTGTGTGCGCGCGCGTGTGTGTGTGTGTGTGTGTGTGTGTGTTTGCGTGTGTGCGCGTGTGTGTGCGCGTGTGTGTGTGCGAATGTGTGTGTGCGCGGGTGTGCGTGCATGCGTGTGTGTGTGTGCGAGTGTGTGCGCGCGCGTGTGTGCGTGTGGGTGTGCGTGCGTGTGCGTGCGTGCGCTCGATTGCGTGTGTGCGTGCATGCGCGGGTGTGTGTGCGCGCGCGCGCGTGTGTGCGCGTGTGGGTGTGCGTGCGTGTGCGCGCGTGCGCTCGATTGCGTGTGTGCGTGCGTGCGCGTGTGCGTGCATGCGTGTGTGTGTGTGTGCGAGTGTGTGCGCGCGCGTGTGTGCGTGCGTGCGCGTGTGCGTGTGCGTGTGTGCGCGCGTGTGTGTGTGTGTGTGCGTGCGTGTGCGCGTGTGCGCTCGATTGCGTGTGTGCGTGCATGCGCGTGTGTGTGCGTGCGCGCGGGCGCGTGTGTGCGTGCGCGATTGTGTGTGTGCGCTTGTGTGTGTGTGTGTGTGCGCTTGTGTGTGTGTTTGTGCGTGTGTGCGCGCGCCGTGTGTGCGCGTCTCTCACACACACTATCAAACTATTAGGCATTCTTGATAGTGTGTGTGAGAGGTAAGTTTAAATAATGGCCTAAACGGCCTCTCATATGTGCCTGTGTGTGTTTCAGGTTTCTGCAGGATAACTGCATAAGCTCTGTATCTGACCGAGCTTTTGTGGGATTGTTTAAGCTGCAGAAGCTGTGAGTACGTTACACACACACCGCGACTCTTCCCTCTGATGGTGTTACACCTGTACCTGTAACTCCAGGTCGACTCAGGGATCAGTCATTGATTATTGTATTTTAAGAAGATCATTAGAGCTCTTAGACACTCAGTTATAAAGTCTAAAAGAGTGTTAAAACCAGATATGATTCATTCATTAATGATTCAGTCTTTAAAGGATTCACAAAGTGAATGATTCAGTCTTGTGCATGATTCTCTAGAATGAATGATTCTCTTAAATCCTCTCTTACTTTGCAAAATATTGTAGAAATAAATGAACCATTTTCTTACAACCCAAGAATGGTTCCCCTCTCTTTTATCGCTCTTTCATGTCAAGTCAGTGTTTGAATCAGTGAATCGATGCTCAAGACTCTCTTGTCTCTTTTTCAGTGACTCAGGGTTGCCTTGCTCTTGTTCAATGAATTGTTCACTCATGACAGGAATCACTTCTTTCTCATTCAGTGAATCAGTGTTTGAATCAGTGAATCATTCAGTGAGAGACAGAGATGCTTCTTTCTTATTAAGTGATGTGTCAAAATCACTGAATCACTTTTCTCTCCTTCACTGAATCAGCATTTTAATTAATGAATCATTCACTTAAGACAGAGTCATTCCTCTCTTATTCAGTGAATTAATATTTGAATTGGTGAAACATTCAGTTGTGGTGTCATTTCTCTCCCATCTGGTAAATCAGTGAATTGGTCACTCATGACAGAGAGTTGATGCTCTCTCATTCAGCAAATCAGTGTTTGAATCAGTGAATCATTTAATCCTGGAGTTGTGTTTGAATCAGTGAATCGTTAGTATGTTAGTACCTAGGATTCATTCCTCTCTGTTTAGTAAGAAAAATTTGAATCATTTAGTGATGACTGTGAGTCATTTCTTTCTCATTTACTGAATCAGTGTTGGAATCAGTGAATCATTCACTCATGACAGAGAGCCACTTCTCTGTCATTCAGTGTTTGAATCAGTGAATCGATCGCACATGACAGAGTTGCTTCTCTCTTATTCAGTGAATCAGTAATTTGATTGCTTTGATTGCATGACAAAGATTCGCCTCTCTTGTTCAGTGACTCATTTACTCATGACTGAGTCGCTTCCCTCTTATTCAGTGTTTGAATCAGTGAATTGTTTATTAGTATGTAAGATCCATTCCTGTTTTGTTAGTGATTGAATCACTGATTCATGACTCTTTAAATAAAGCTTTTATTTGACTTGGTTTCAGAATGATTTATTAGGAATCTCTCCCTCAGTGTTATGATGTAGAAGCGGCAGTTCTGATCCTAAAGTCTTAATCCTGAGCTCTGTATGGGACTCCCATAAATCTGATGGTTAGGGTGAGCAGGTGCCCGGATGATGGTGATGATGGTGGTGGTGATGGTTATGATGATGATGGTGGTGATGATTATGATGATGGTGATGGTGATGATGATGATGATGATGATGATGATGATGATGATGGTGGTGGTGGTGGTGGTGATGGTGGTGGTGGTGATGATGATGATGGTGGTGGAGATGATGATGATGATGATGATGATGATGATGATGGTGGTGGTGGAGATGGTGATGATGGTGATGGTGGTGGTGGTGGTGATGATGGTTATGGTGTTGATGATGGTGGTGGTGATGATGATGGTGGTGGTGGTGGTGGTGGTGATGATGATGGTGGTGGTGGTGGTGATGGTGGTGGTGGTGATGATGATGGTGGTGATGATGGTTATGGTGGTGATGACTATGGTGGTGGTGGTGATGATGATGGTGGTTATGGTGGTGATGATGGTTATGGTGGTGGTGATGATGATGGTGGTGGTGGTGGTGATGATGATGGTGGTGATGATGATGGTGATGCTGGTGATGATGTTGATGCTGGTGATGATGGTGATGATGGCGATGGTAGTGATGGTGGTACAGGTGCAGGTACAGGTACGGAGTGTGTAATGTGTGTAAGCCATGTGTAATGGAGGCTTTAAGAGGGCCGGCTGCTGATGGTTATGTTCTGTTACCGATCCCTTGAGAAAGAACTGCATCACCGCTGTTAAAACCGGAGTTTCGCTGACCTTCATGACCTTACCTGGATGTGAGTAGGAGCACACAGTCAGGATCCACTGCAGCGGCCGCCTAAAACCCTACGGAGGAAAGTCATGTTCTGCATTTCTGTCAATGGGTGGGTGGGGGGGTTGAGAGGGTTGGGGGGGGGGGGGTTGAGAGGGGGGGGGGGGTTGAGAGGGTGGGGGGGTGAGGGGAGGGTGGGGGAGTCACACCGCCTCGTTAGTGGCACACTCATTTAAACAACATTAAGCCCAAATTATACAACCACCACAAATGGAAAACCTGCAAAGAAAACCAGCTACTCAAAACTCTTATGGTTTATTTACTATCATCATCCTCATCATAATAATAAGAATGATCGTAGTAGTAGTGATAATGATAATAATATCATCAACAATAATAATCACAGTAGAATAATAATAATTTATTATTATTATTATTATGATTATTATTATTATTCTTATTCTTTTGTTTGTTTGTTTGTGTTGTTCACAGGACCCAGGGCTTTAGAGAGGCCGGAGTTGTAAAACAGATTGTTTTATTGAGAGATTACGGATGTCAGCAGAATTCCCCTAACCACTATATGGGAGGATTATAAATATTTTATAATCTAATAATTTTTAATAACAGAGCATTAGTACAGATGTGATTATTACTCACCTGCAGGATGGCTTATTTCTTATGCAGATGTTTCACATCTGGAAACTAGCTTCCTTCCTAGAGTTCAGGGTTATGACACAGATAAACAGACTTATTTCCAGAAGTACATCAGGAAAATGAAATACATTATGTTATTGTTCTTAGTTTAAAAAACTGGATTCAAAAAATCTATTTAAATCATTAATCATCATTGTTTTATTTTTAGGATTTAGGATGATAATCCTCTCAAATCCATCAGCGTGAACACTTTCACCGGCCTGCACTCGCTCTTCTTCCTGTACGTAATTATTATTATTATTATCACAATCACAAACAACAATAATGTTTATAATGATAATAAGAAACATAAGAAGTAATTCCTCATGTTAATCATGTCTATTATTCAGGTGGCTTGATTATTTAAAAAATAAATACTACTACAATATTAATGTTGATAATAGTATTAATCTATTAATTATCTAATAAATAATAATAATAAAGTAAAAGAGCTAAATAAAACGAGAGGATAAGTAAAAAGTAATTTGAAGGTAAAATATTACAAACGATAAATTAATGATTTAAACATTAGTGTAATTGTTCAGAAGAAAATGTCATAAATGTACAACCTTTTATGCCTTAGTAATAATAATAATGATAATAATAATAATAATAATTATTATTATTATTATCATTATTATTATCATTATTATTGTTGTTGTTGTTGATGATGACGATGATGACGATGATGATGGCATGGTGGCTCCAGTCAGATTTATTCCTGTTGCTCTTTTTGGTACCAGAAGAACATCTTACTGAACTGGAACTTCTAGACAGAATTTAAGATCGTATTTAATTATCCATACTTTTTGTACAACGTATGAAGTGTTTTTATGTAATAATTAAAGGTGATTAAATTATTAGGGTGGTAAAACAGAGGTTTTATTGTTTTATTGATAATAATCCCATGTTTCTTTGATTGATTTCCATTTGCTCTGAGTGACAGAAACATGAGGAACCTTTACTGCTGCTTATATTTCAGCACCTGATGCTCATGAACGTTTTATTTACTTTTTTTTTTTTTTTTTTTTTTTTTCCCAGGTCGATGGTGAACACCTCCCTTGAGAAACTTCCATCATCCAAACTGTGCAGGCACATGCCCTCACTCAGCTGGCTGTAAGGGTTTTAGTCACAAACCAAAAAATATATAAATTGTTGTTGTTGTTGTTATTATTATTATTATTATTATTATTATTATTATTATTATTATTATAGAATCCTAATTCTGTAATATAAAACTATTTTATTTTTATTCTAAACCTTTACTGATATCATTATTTACTGAATAACTAAAGCCATTAAATTAGAATTATTCTTAGAATTATTTCAAATCTTCTGGCGAAAATGTGAGGTTTTTTCATTTTTTACTCCCCTGTCTGAGTATGACAGGAGTCATATTATTACTCTGTCTTTGCTTTTTTCTTATCTTTTCTTTTTTTCTCTGTTTTTTATTCGGTGGCACATGGTGTGTCAGGCTGCACAATGCCTTCATTTTCCTTTCTCACTTCTCAGTTCCTGCAAAAAGTTCTATTTGATCTGAAACGAAGACAACAACAGAACAGAGCAGAACAAATTCTAGATAAAGAAAAGACATTGAATAAAAACGCAGTGTTACAGGGAGGCATGGACAAATGAACTTCTTTTATGATTCTGAACTAAGAGAGTTTCTGATGAGCAATGGGACTGACAGGCATGGTGTGTGTTTAAGCCTTAAGCCTATCCTCACCTCAGATGCTTTCTTTGATGTCCGGATGAATGTATCTATGAGGAACAAACACTTCTGGACATGCAAGCCCCTCTGGAGGCAAAGTTCCAAGCCCCATCACACGGAGACGTGTTTACAGCTCCACTGCTGCTTTGTAAAAAAACCCTGCAGCACAAGAGAGGTGATGGATAGATCTGTGTTTAGTAAGGTGTTTAATGCATGTAGGTCTTATCTTATGCCGTGCAGTCTCTACACTAAGCACACATGGGGTTATAAACGCTGCGACTAAATTGTCACTAAATTGGTCCACACATGCCCACTTACAGTTATTTACGAAACCTTCATACAAACACAGCTTTCAGTCTCACAGAGAGGGAACCTCGTGCTTTCAGACCTATTTGGCTTTCCATACGCTGATGCCTTTCAGAGCCTGCAGCGTCTGAGTCGGGGGGAACATGGTGTTCTTGTCACTTGATAATAATCCGCCAGCGTGACTCCAGTTTTGGGGAGTTTCTGAAATTTGGGGATGATGCAACAGAATACTTTTTCTTTTTTTGATTGGATCCGAGTTGAACTGCTTTTATTTTCTTTATATTATTAGAACCCGATAAAGCGTGAGACAAGCCATGTAGATCCTACCTGTTCACACCACGTTCAGAGTCACTTAATCAGCGTTCTTCCCCAGGCTGAGGCTCGGTTTGATCCAGCAGCTCGTCTCCGTCACAGCGGGACCAAACTCATCTTCCTTCTCTTGTGTTTGTCTTTAAAGGGACTTTGATGGAAACCGAATTGAGAGACTGAGCCACTCGACCCTGCTGTCCTGTGATGAGCTCACAGTGCTGTGAGTCAAAACCTCTGACAGAATGAACCCATTTGTTAACAATCATCCGTTCCGGCATTTCAGGCCTGCAACACATTCCAAAAAAAGTTGGGAAGGGGCAATTTAGGGCTAGAAAAAAGATAATAAATAATGATGTGATTTCAAACAGCAAAAGCAGCATCCAGGAAAGGCTGAGTCTCTGAGGAGTAGAGAGGATCCGAGCATCTCCAGTGTATCGGCAAATGTTTAAAAGCAATGTTCCCCACAGAACGATTGGAAGGGGATCATCTATCCCTCCCTCTACAGAGCATGGTCTCATGAAACTGTAGCCAGGTGAAGGTCAGTAAAGCGTAGAGAGTGAGGGCAAAAGCCTAACCTGAAGAGGGGTGAGCTCCGACCCCCCAGACTGTACCTGATACTGCAGTTATCAACAAAACAAACGTACCAGGTCTATAGAGATGGAATAATAAATACCTGGATTATATAAAAGGAAATGGAAGGAAGGAAACAAAAGAAGCAAACAAACAATATAAGGATGGAAACAAAAGAAAGAAGGAAAGATAGAAAAACAAAATAATGAAGGAAGGAATAAAGAAGGAAACAAATCATGTAGAAAGAAAGTTAGGCAGAAATGGAGTAATAAACAAGAGTTATCAAGAAACAAACAAACAAAATTGAGACATAGAAATGGAGTAATAAACGATTTATGAAAAAAGAAAGAAAAAAAGAAACTGAATAGTAAATAAATGAGTTATGAAAAAGAAAGGAATGAAAGAAAGAGAAACATAGAGTGGCAGAAATGTAGCAATAAATAAAATATTTAGGAGCAAGAAAGAAAGGATAGAAAGGAAGAAAAACAGACAGTGATGGAGTAACAAATAAAAAAAGATTTATGACAATGAAAGAGTGACTGAAAGTGAGAAAGTTAACAAGACAGAAATTGAGAAATAAATAAATGTGTTATCAAAGAAAGAAACACATGAGATGTAGAAATCAATGACATGAAGAAAGAAGGGACGAACCAAAGAAATGGACGTTGCCGTGTGCTTCGGACCAAAGATGAAACAAAGGAGCATCCGGACTGTAATGAGGAGTAAGTGCAAAAGCTAGGCTCTGCCACAGTACGGGGTCGGGTCAGAGCCCTTGTTTAGAAGAATGGAAGAATGGAACTAAATAGGACCTGAATGAAGCACTAGATCACTGGGTATCATTTTACATTTACATTTACAGCATTTAGCAGACGCCCTTATCCAGAGCGACTTACAATTGGTACAGTCTTACAATCCAAGCAGTTGTGGGTTAAGGGTCTTGCTCAAGGGCCCAACAGTGGCAGTTTTGGCAGACGTGGGATTTGAACACTGAACCTTTTGGTCCATAGTCCAGTACCCTACCACAGTCCCCATCGGTATCATCGGTACCAAAATGGCTTGTAAGTGCGGTGAGAAAGAACGGGAACATTACAGAGTGGGAAATACTTCACTGTCCCAACTTTTTTGGAATGTGTTGCAGGAATGAAATTGTTAACAAATGAAATGATGTTGACCAGGAAAAATGATGTGGAAGAATCACACTAAAGACATTTATCTTCTGTAGCTCACCACATTGTCAGACAACGAGGAACCAAAATGTTCAGAATGAAGATGTTTTTGAACTCAGACCTTTCCAAAGTTCTCTGAAAGCTCTCTGTATGAAACTCACACATGATACTAATAAAGATTATCAGGCATGATTCATATCAGGGTTAACTTAGCCAGCTAACTGTTTGTTATAAAGAACATAAACACACATCAGCTTTAATTTATTAAAAAGAAAGGTTATTTCCATTCAGTAAATAAAATGGGTTTGATTTCTAAGGCAGGCTGTTACTAAGATCCACTCTTCTACCGACGGAAGCACATCAGAGGGAGATCCCGGTGTTAGAACCAAAGCACAGCATCAACCTTATCATTTACATTCCTCAGTTAGTGATTCCAAATTAGTTAGATGGAAGAAAGAAAGGAAGACAAAGGAAGAAAGACTGTAATGACTGCCTGACTGTAATTTGTTTTAGCTGAAGCTTTTAATGTGAATGTTCTGAGTCAGACATGTTAGAGTCGGAGTTCTAGATCATCAGCAGCTCAGTCGGGTTAATCAGAGCTGGGCTTAACAGATCCATGAATGGAGCTCCAATCAGCCGGGGATGGTGTTTAATGAGAGAGGTCGAGTTTAACACCAGCAAACGCCGTTAAGGAAATCAGAAAGAAGGAGCTGCTGGAACCGGCAGAGCTGCTGATGCTGTATAACTCTCCCGGAACATTTCTGCTGATCCATCAAACCAAACCCAGCTAGAAGCTGCTCCAGCATTTCTGCTGATGGGACTCAAACTGATCTTCAGTCGAGCTGAGAATCCATTAAGAGTCCAGGACCTTTGGTTTAAAGTACTGACTCCAGATCCTCATTTGTACTTGGATTATAAGCAGAGCACTTTTCTTTTTACCTTTTACCTAAGTGAGTAAATATTTATGAGCAGTATCTGTTTCTTTTATCCGGTGCTGCAGATCACTCAGAGGGAATCAGATCAGGAATCTTAAGGAGAACACGTTCCAGTCTCTGCTTGTGCTCGGAGAACTGTGAGTTTCTTTTTCTCTTATTAAATGCGCAGCAATAACATATAATGTTATATAATAAGCATCGTTACTGTGTGAGCTGTGTCCTGCAGAGATCTTTCCAGTAATGAGATTGAGGATCTGCCGGTCGGGATCTTCAGAGGTCTGCACTCTCTCCAGATCCTGTAAGTCATCAGTCTCTCTTATTAAAAAAATTAATAATAAATAATAATAATAATGACACACCCAAAACTCAACATGCAGCTCTGTCTCAGACAAGGAAATGATTACAGGGGTGATCTGATTAGTGGGCATAAAAGATCAAGCTGTTCAAAAAGAAGGAATGAAAGATAGATAAGATTCAATAATAATAAATGAGAGAGAAAGAAAGAAAGAAAGGCTAAAGAGGACAATGAGAAAGAAACAGAAAGAAAGAAAGAGAAAGAAAGAAAGAAGCAAACAAACAAATAAACAATGGAAGGAAGGGAACAAAAAAGAAAAAAAGAAAGAAAGAAGCAATCTAAATGTGTGTGTAAATGTGGACCCTGTATGGCTCCTATAAGCGTATCTGAGCTTCTATCCAGACTAGGTTACACCTAACAGGGGAACTAGAGCCTCCTTTAAGTTTATTTGTTCTCACTCACATACATCATCATCGTTCTCGTGTTTTTTAGGAACCTGTCCCAGAATCCTTTGAGCTACATCCACCTGAACCAGTTCGAACATCTCTCTCAGCTCCAGTCTCTGTGAGTAGAAGCTCCTTCAGTCTGATTGAAAACCGAATCAGGAATGTTATGAGCTCGGAACATCTCATGCCCACGTTAAAAATGATCCAGAACCTCATTCTAAAGCTCTGCATGGGTGCCAGCGCCACGCCGAAATAAGCTTCTGTGCCATCCTGGGCAACCTGATCACAAAAAGAAAAGAAATGATAACTTTCTGTGCCAGGCAGAAACAATCAGTACTGACGGCTTGTTCTTTTTCCACAGCGGCCTGGAAGCAGTGCAGATCCCCAACATCCAGACCTGCATGTTCCAGTCCATGAAGAACCTCTCCTACATGTAAAAATATTGTACAGTGGGCCCAAAAGTATTTAGTCAGCCACTGATTGTGCAAGTTCTCCTACTTAGAAAGATGAGAGAGGTCTGTAATTTTCATCATAGCTACACTTCAACTATGAGAGACAAACTGAGAAAAAAAATCCAGGAAATCACATTGTAGGATTTTTAAAGAATTTAATTGTAAATCATGGTGGAAAATAAGTATTTGGTCACCCACAAACAAGCAAGATTTCTGGCTCTCACAGTCCTGTAACTTCTTCTTTAAGAAGTTCTTCTGTCCTCCACTCGTTACCTGTATTAATGGCACCTGTTTGACCTCGTTATCTGTATAAAAGACACCTGTCCACAGCGTCAAACACTCAGACTCCAAACTCAACCATGACCAAGACAAAAGAGCTGTCGAAGGACACCAGGACGAAAATTGTAGACCTGCACCAGGCTGGGAAGAGTGAATCTGTAATAGGCAAGCAGGTTGATGTGAATAAATCAGCTGTGGGAGCAATTGTAAGAAAATGGAAGCCATACAAGACCATTGATAATCTCCCTCGATCTGGGGCTCCATGCAAGATCTCATCCCGTGGGTCAAAATGATCATGAGAACGGTGAGCAAAAATCCCAGAAGTACACGGATGGACCTGATGAATGACCTGCAGGGAGAGCTGGGACCAAGCATAACAAGGCTACCATCAGTAACACACTATGCCGAGAGAGACTAAGATCCTGCAGTGCCAAGCGTGCCCCCCTGCTTAAGCCAGTACATGTAAAGGCCTGTCTGAATTTTGCCAGAGAGCATATGGATGATCCAGAAGAGGATTGGGAGAATATCATATGGTCAGATGAAACCAAAATAGAACCTTTTGGTGAAAACTGGAGGAAGAAGAATGCTGAGTTGCATCCCAAGAACACCATACCTACTGTGAAGCATGGGGGTGGATACATCATGCTTTGGGGCTGTTTTTTCCGCAGAGGGGACAGGACGACTGATCTGTGTTAAGGGAAGAATGAATGGGACCAGGTATCATGAGATTTTAATCCAAAACCTCCTTCCCATCATTGAGAGCATTGAAGATGGAACGTGGCTGGGTTCTTCCAGCATGACAATGATCCCCAAACACACCGCTGTCGGGCAACGAAGGAGTGGCTCTGTAAAAAGCATTTCAAGGTCCTGGAGTGGCCTAGTCAGTTCTCCAACCTCAGCCCCATAGAAACATTTGTGGAGGGAGTTGAATGAAAAGTCCGTGCATTGCCCCAAAACATCACTGCTCTAGAGGAGATCTGCATGGAGGAATGGGGCCAAAATACCAGCTACAACACAGTGTGTGCCCACCTGGTGAAGACTTACAGGAAACGTTTGACCTCTGTCATTGCCAACAAAAGGTTATGTTACAAGTAGTGAGATGAACCAAATGTATTGACCAAATACTTATTTTTACACCATGATCTTACAATTAAATCTTTTAAAAACCCCTACAGTGTGATTTCCTGGATTTTTTTCTCATTTTGTCTCTCATAGTTGAAGTGTAGCTATGATGAAAGTTACAGACCTCTCTCATCTTTCTAAGTCGGAGAACTTGCACAATCAGTGGCTGACTAAATATTTTTTTGCCCCACTGTATATATGTAAATATTTAAATATATGAAATATTTTTAATGTTTCTTAAACTGTACATAAAGCATATACACTATATGGGCGAAAGTATTGGGACATTGACATTCTGATACAAAAACAGTGTTATTACAACTGGTTTCTGGGTTTCGGCTCAGATCCTCAGTTTCTCTTTCCACTGGGTCTTGTCTTGGCACTTTGGGGCAGACCAGGGGTGGCCCCCCTCATGACATCATGGTTATTTTGATTGTAACAATAACTGAGGGTTTGATTTTTTCCTCAGATACTTTAAGAAGTTCCAGTACTGCTCTTATGCTCCTCATGTACGCAAGTGCAAACCCAACTCAGACGGCCTCTCGTCCTTCGAGGACCTGCTGGCTAACGTGGTCCTGCGGGTTTCCGTCTGGGTCATGGCCTTCGTCACCTGTTTCGGAAACTTGTTTGTGATCGGAATGCGCACCCTGATCCGGGCGGAGAACAGCCTGCACGCCTTCTGCATCAAAGTTTTGTGCTGTGAGTAGTCTTTGGATTAATGGGTGTATCACAGGGGGAGAAAGTACTGCGTCTTCAGAGTTAAAGACGCTTGGTTATCAGAGCTTCTGCACGCCTCTCAGATCCCTGCTCTCTTCTTTCGTGGTTATTATATAATATAACAGGGAATAGATAGTGCTGTCATGTAAAAGACAGTTTCTCACTCCATTAATGTGTTAGAGGTACTGAGGGGCTGGATAAAGGTTCCAGCTCAATCCTGTTCCAGCTAAATTAAAGGTCTCTGTTCTGTAGTAGTCCATCAGGTTAAAGGTCCCGGTTCTGCTTTTTTTTTTTTTGTCCCAGTTCCGCCCTGTTAAAGGTGGATTAAAGGTCTGAGCTCTGTTCTGTTCTGCTGGATTAAAGGTCCCAGTTCTGTTTTGTTCCACCAAGTTAATGCCAGTTTTGCTCTGCTCTGCTGGGTTGAAGGTCCTGTTCCACCACGTTTGTTTGTTTGTTTGGTTGATTTTATGTAAGGTCAGTATTACCACACATGTCTTTGGGACTGTGGTAGCCTAACGGGTAAGGTACTGGACTATGGACCAGAAGGTCCAGGGTTCAAATCCCACTTCTGCCAAGCTGCCACTGTTGGGTCCAATCCCACAATTGCTTGGACTGTAAGACTGTATCAATTGTAAGTCGCTCTGGACAAGGGCGTCTGCTAAATGCTGTAAATGTTTTTGGACTGTGGGAGGAAACAAGAGTACCCACGCGAACATGCAAACTCCACACAGAAAGGACCCAGGCTGCTCCACCCTGGTATAGAACCCAGGACCTTCTTGCTGTGAGGCGGCGGTGCTACAAATCAAGCCACCTTGTTGCTCGCCTTCCGCCACATTAAAGGTCCTAGTTCCATTCTGTTAAAGGTGGGTTAAATGTCCCAGTTCTGTCCTGTTTGCTTAGGTTAGTGGGCCAAATCCTGTTAGAGATGAGTTAAAGGTTCTAGTTCCATCCTGATCAATCAGTTTAAAGGTCCCAGTACTATTATGTTTTTGCCACTGCGTTGAAGATCTCGGTTCTGTCCTGTTACACCTGGTTATAGGTCCCAGTTCTGTCTGTTTTGGTGGGTTAAAGTTCCCAGTTCCAGGTCTCATTTCCATCCTGTGCCACCAAGTTTAAGGTTCTGTTCTGTTCTGTTTCGCTGGATTAAATCTCCCAATTCCGTTCTCCTCAGCTGGAGTAAGCTCCCTCAGTTCTGTCCTGTTATGCCAAGTGAAAGGTCCCAGTTCTGTTTTGTTTTATGGACCTGTTCCACCAGCTTAACGGTCCCAGTTGTGTCCTGTTCTGCTGAGTTAAAGGTCCTCGTTCCATCCTGTCTGTTCCGGAGTCCCATCTCACCAGGGGCTGTTTCTTTCTTTTTATTTATTTTTTACTACTAAGTGGAAGCACTAACAATTGACCCTTGAGCGAGGCCCCTAACCCTAACTGCTCGGTCCAGTCCTGTCCAGTCCAGGTCAGGTGTAGGTCATGCTGGAGGTTAAATGCTGCGTATTTAGTCTGGATTATTTCCTTCAGGACTCAGATGAGCTGAGGGAAGTGTGAGCAGCCTGCCTGGTATTTACAGACTCGATAATTACAGCACAGTTGCTGGAGGATTTGAGGATTTTCTCTCGGGGTGTCGGGAGCTCTTTGGCGTCCACCGTGCATGACGTACGACTTCGGAAAACTTGATCCGTGGTCATAATGAGCGAGAGTTTATTTATCTGTACGGAAGCTCTGCCAATTCTCTCTCTCTCTCTCTGTCTCTCGAACTTTATTCTCTCTCTCATAGCCGACATTGTCCAGTTGTTTCATCTCCTGACAGAAAATCTCTAACTGATTCATTTGATCAGAACTTCTGTCTCACAAACACAGCTCTGAATCTTTGGCACCTTCCACTTTCCCTATGTTCCCTTGTTCCCTCGAGTCACTAGCGTTCTCAGACCCAGTCATTTCTTAATAAAACGTGACATAAAATGTCATAAAAGCAGAGAAAATGGTCCAAACTCTCCCCGCGGCTGAACAGAGCATTCAATTAAGAAACGATTTTACCACCAAGAAGCCTTTAGACTTGGACTCGCAGCTTTTTAGAGCAGAGCCAAAGCTGGGACGGGAAAATTGGCGACTAAAAGCTGTCCAGACTGAAGCACACTTTTATGAGATAATTACGTTTTTCTCCATAGTACATGTAATTTAACTGTCCAAAGCCTAATAAATCAAGCACGCCAGGGTTACACATTTACACAGGAACTTACAAACTGACATCAAAACACTGGAGATTAAAAGATAAACACAAATCCACAATGTGTCTCTCATTAGTTCAGATTATTCTAAGAAAAAAAAAAACATCAGGAAGATGAATTTAAAAATAGAAACAAACAAAAATAAACTAAAACTACACTAAAACTGGTACTATAATAAATTAACTGAAGTATTAGAAATAAAAATAACACTATATTGTCTGACCAGGCTTCTGCTAAACTGTGTGTTAGTATTATTATTATTATTTTATTTATGTATGTACTTAATGAGCTTGCCGTTGCTATGGTGACAGAGTGGTAGACGTTTGAGTCCCAGGAGTTTGCATGTTCTCCCCGTGTCTTCCGAGGTCTCCTGCCATATTCCAAAGGCTCATGTCCCTGTGTGTGAGGGTGCCCATGTGCCCTGTGGTGGACTGTCCATATTCGGCTCCTGCTCCAGGTCGCCCACGGCTCTCTCAGAGCTGTAACGATTAAAATAAAACTAAACTGCTTACAAATCTGTGGAAAATGAGCATACTGTAATTCTACGTAGACGTGTTTAAAAGAAGAATAAATTCCATTTCTCTAAAGATTATTTTTAGAATTAAAATGGAATGTTTCAAATAAAAATAAATTTCATATTTGATCAGATTATTTTTTCAAATTAAAATGACTAGAATAAATGTAAATAAACTCCAAAAACCTTTAAAAAAAACAAACAAACATGTGTGAATTGTCATTGTACATTTTTAAAAATGTTTTTTTGGTCAGGTTAATTTTAGAATTAAAATGACTAAAATAAAAATTAGAATGCAAACAATCTGTAAAAAAAAGCAAACGTAAACAAACTGTCATTTTAAATTTGAAAAATGTTTAAACTTAAAATGAATTTTATTTTTAGGGTTTGTTAGAATTAAAATGACCAAAAGTAAAATTAAAATGCAAAAGATCTGTAAAAAATCAATTTAAACAAACTGCCATTATACATTTAAACCATCTTTAAAATAAAAATAAATATAATTTTCAGTTTTATTGAGAATTAAAATAATTAAAATAGAAACCTAAAATGCACAAAAATCTGTAAAAATCAACTATAAGAGAATTGTCATTGTACATTTCAAAATTGTTTGGAAAAAAATGAAATTATTTTTAGACCAATTATTTTTAGAATAAAGAAAAAAAAAACTAAAATAAAAGCTAAAATGTATGATAAGATCCTGAAATCATAGAAAGTGAAATAAACATAATGTGTCTTACATTTAGGTTAAAGAAAATCTAAAATTAAAACTTTTTTACATTTAACCCTTTTTACCCATTTTAAAATACTAAAACAAAAACTTAACATGTGTGATAAAAATCTGAAAAATGAGAAATAATGCTCAAGTTTAATTTATAATCATTTTATTTATTTATATGTTTGTTTGTTTTTACTTTTAATATTTTATTCAAGATGGAAGCACTCAAATAAAAATGTTTTTTTATTATGGAACCTGAAGTTTTCCACTGGCAACTTGTTTTCAAATAACCGATTTTCTTGCAAAAAAAGTTATATAATATTAATAACAGGTTTTATTATTTTGTGAATTCTGTAAAGATTTTGCTTTATTTCTTTGATCATTTCAGTCATTCTGAATGGGCCAATTTTTGTCTAACCTGACACGTAGGCACTGCCCAAAATGAAAACAAAGAATGAAAAAGAAAAAAATCGGATTCGAGTTAATATCCATTGCACATTAAAAACATTCACAATTTCTAACATTCAGAAGTATTGTCACCAAAAAATGCTAAAACAAAAACTAAAAAGTATGTGAAAAATCTGAAAAATGACAACTAAAAAAACCTCTGAAAAACAGCAAATCTAAACTGAACACTAAAATAAAAAAAATTTAAATTTAAAAAATTAAAAAATTATAATCACACTGGTGTAAACTTTTTCTGCTTTGAATTTATTTATTTGATCTTATTTGATCTTATGTTATTTGTAGTTATTTATTTTTACTTTTAACATTTTAACCATAATAGAAGCACTAAAATACATAATAAAATATTAATAAATAGGTTTAGTGTTTTTGTGAATATTGTAAAGTTTTTGTTCTATTGTTTTAGTCATTTTAATTGGTGACTTATCATTTGATCCAACACAAACACACCATCAAGATTTCAACAAAAATGACCACAACCCCCAAAAGAATAAGAATGATTCATAAAAAGTATATAATGCCAAAATGAAAAATAAAATTAGTATCACACTGCTCTAAACATCATTTTACCTTATTTATGTATTTATTTATTTACTTATTCATTATTTTCAACATTTTGCACCATAATTAAAGCACTTAATTTTTTCCACCATGTTTTCCACCAGCCGCTTATTTTCAAAAGCAAACCTTTTCTAAAAAAGCATTATTATGTAACATTAATATCAAGGTTTTTTGTTTATGAATATTATAAAGCTTTCACAGTTATAGAAAAAAAACAATATTTCACTATGAGGACGAAGAATTTGCTGCATTATATATAAAAAAGATTGACTTTATCAGTTTAAGGTTTTGTTTTACTTCTTTGATTGTTTTGAGTAATTTCAATTTTGTTTAACTTGTTTAAACTTTCTATTGTCTTCAGTTTATTTTTAAGAGTATCAGGGTTTAAAGTTCCATAGTGATGCCCGGTGGGAGGGTTCCGCTTAGTGTTGGTACCCGGGCAGTGTGAGTGTCTAATAATGGCAGGACCGATGTTCCCTGCAGGTGCGGACTGTCTGATGGGTGTGTACCTGTTCTTCGTGGGAATCTTTGATGTGAGGTTCCGGGGGCAGTATAACAGGAACGCTCAGGAGTGGATGGAGAGTGTGGAGTGTCGTTCCATCGGTTTTTTGGCCATGCTCTCCTCCGAGGTGTCGGTCATGCTCCTCACCTACCTCACTCTCGAGAAGTTCCTGGTCATCGTCTTTCCCCTGAGTCACCTGAGGCCGGGCAGGAATCAGACCTTCGTCATTCTTGCTTTGATCTGGGTGGCGGGGATCTCCATTGCCGCCGTGCCCCTCATGAGCGACGAGCTTTTCGGGAACTACTATGGGCGCAACGGGGTGTGCTTCCCTCTGCACTCGGACCGCGCCGAGAAACCCACCGCCAAGAGCTATTCCACCGGCATCTTCCTGGGTAAGTACCCGATCACCCAATCCGGCCACTATGATTTTGTATGTTCAGAGCTGAGTCTGAATGTGTCTTGATTTGTAGGACTTAAAGGACATTTTATATGTCATAAAATGAAATTCAAACCTTGTGCTTTTCTGTTCATTGTTATGTGAGCTGCACTTTGAGTCTAGTTTTACTCTGATTTCGGCCCTACAGTCCAAGCTAGAATCATGAAATTTGGCAGAACCAAGGATCCTGGACCCAAAAGGTGTATTTTTGCTTTATGAAATGACTTACTGTTTTCGCACAGCACCTCGCCAAACTCAGATAACGACATCGGCAAACTGCCCCTTACTCTGCTATTAAAACATGAATGTATTTCTACCCTCCACAGTCCATGCCCCCAAACCTCGAATGCCAGGCACTACAAAAAGCCTCCTCCAGATCTGGAGACACCAAATTTGACCAGCAACTATAAATTTCAGATCCTCGTTAAACTCGTTAACTCTTTCTGTTTCTCAGGTCTAAATCTGGTAGCGTTCCTCATCATCTTGGTGTCTTACTCCAGCATGTTCTACTCCATCTATAAGACGGGGATCAATGCCACCGAGGTACGCAGCAGGCTGCACAAGGACGTGGCCATGGCCAACCGCTTCTTCTTCATCGTGTTCTCTGACGCCCTCTGCTGGATCCCCATCTTCCTGGTCAAAATCCTCTCTCTGCTGAAGGTGGAGATCCCCGGTAAGAATAAACTTACAAACCTCTGGGTAAAGTCATGGAGTCACCACACTTAGAGGACATTCATCCAGATGTTTTACGCTATAGGAAATAAAGAAATCACAGACATGATCCCAATCTATTTTGGTTTTATAGAAGAACATTCTGACTTCATGAAGAAAACTCAATCAAATTCAAACGAATCAAGTAGCGGAACAAACCGTGGAATAAATCAAACAAAAATCCCAGATTAAAACTCTGTTGCTTTTAGAACAGCCTCAATTCTTCGACTCATTAATTTCACTAATGAAAAAAAAGCATTCTACGTCCAGCTGCTTCAGAGCCTCATCATCCACTGGGTGATGGTCCATCCCAGATGAAGCCCAGAGAAGCCGACGCCGCTTCCACACATGGTTATATCTTAAGGCTTCCTTTTTAGCTCAGTAGCGTTTTATGTGGCATTTGTGAATGTGGCACACGGCAACATTGATTTCGTTCTTTCTTTTTTCTTTCTTTCTTTTCTTTTCTTTAATTTTCTTTCATTCTTTCTTTCTTTTCATAAACCATTTATTACTCCATTCGTTTTTACTTAGTTTTTTTGATAAATTAATTATTTACTATTCCATTTCTGCCACTCTCTATTTCTTTCTTTTTTTCTTTTTTCATAAATCATTCATTACTCCATTTCAACATCTCATTGTTTCTTTCTTTCTTTCTTTCTTTCCTTCTTTCTTTTTGATAACTCATTTAGTTACTACTCCATTTCTGCCGCTATCTATTTCTCTTTTTCTCTTTCTATCTTTCTTTCTTTTTTAATAAATAATTTATTACTCAATTTCTATATCTCATTGTTTGTCTGTTTCTTTCTTTCTTTCTTTCTTTTGTTGTCTTTCTTTTTTTCTTTCTTTCTTTCTTTCCTTTTCATAAACCATTTATTACTCCATTCTTTTTTACTTTGTTTTTTTGATAAATTATTTATTTACTATTCCATTTCTGCCACTCTCTATTTCTCTTCCTTTTTTTCTTTTTTCATAAATCATTCATTACTCCATTTCAATGTCTCATTGGTTGTTTGTTTGTTTCTTTCTTTCTTTCCTTCTTTCTTTTTGATAACTCATGTAGTTACTACTCCATTTCTGCCGCTATCTATTTATCTTTTTCTCTTTCTTTCTGTCTTTTTTAATAAATAATTTATTACTCAATTTCTACATCTCATTGTTTGGCTGTTTGTCTGTTTCTTTCTTTCTTTCTTTCTTTTGTTGTCTTTCTTTTGTTTTCTTTCATTTTCTTTCTTTCCTTTTCATAAACCATTTATTACTCCATTTCTATCTTACTTTGGTTTTTTAATAAATAATTTATTTACTACTCCATTTCTGCCACTCTCTATTTCTCTTTTTCTCTTTCTTTCTTTCTTTCTTTTTTAATAATAATAAATAATAATGTGTTACTCTATTTCTACATCTCATTATTTGGCTGTTTGTGTGTTTCTTTCTTTCTTTCTTTCTTTCTTTCTTTTTCTCTTTCTTTCTTTCTTTCTTTCTTTTTTTTCATAAACCATTTATTACTCTATTTCTTTCTTACTTTGGTTGAAATAATGTATTTACTACTCCATTTCTGCCACTCTCTATTTCTCTTTCTTTTTTTTCTTTCTTTCTTTTTTCATAAATAATTTATTACTCAATTTCGACATCGCACAGTTTGTTTGTTTGTTTCACCTTTTTTTCCTTTCTTTCTGTACATAACATTTATTTATTACACCATATCTACATATTTGTTATTTGTTTGTTTTTTCATAGCTCAAGCATTTATTACTTCTTTTATTTTCTTTTTTTCTTTCGTTCTCTCTTCCCTTGTCCATGTGATTCTATCTGCTATTGATGAATGATGGTTCTTGATGCAGTGCTGTCTGAGGGAGTGGAGATCACTCCTCTTGCCCTTTGTGCATTACTGATTTCCCCCAGAAGGCCTAGCGTTCATAAGCTCTGAGAGCTCCTTTCAGATGAGTCCTGATACCATATTTGTTTTAGAAATGCAAATTACTCGGTGATTCTTATCTCCGGTTGTTCTTATCTCAGAGAGTTTGGACTAACCCTTTTGCGTCTGTGAGATGGGCTATAGTGCTTCAGGAGATCAGTACGATGGTAGGATTTGACGCTGCTTCTTCTCTATGTCCCTTTAAGGCAGCATCACATCGTGGGTGGTGATCTTCATCCTGCCCATCAACAGCGCCCTGAACCCCATCCTGTACACGCTCACCACCAGCTTCTTCCGTGAGCAGGTGGAGCTCCTGCTGTGCCGGTGGCATAGACCCTCCACCTTCAGGAAGGAGCCAAAGAGCCTGACCGGCTCCGTGGTGGAGAACGAGAACTCCGGGCGATCCTACTGCCCACCGACTTCATGACCCAGACGTCCACCGGAACATCGACGTCCATTTCAGATGAACATTTTGGTTTGAACCATCTGCACAGAATCATGTCCTGCAGCGGACGAGACCTAGTTCCACCTGATCTACCCCCTTAACGGACTCATAGGGACAAAACAATAAAAATATAACATCAAACATGAAACAAACATTTATTTATGGTGGACAGTCCTGGAAATCATTCCTGTTAGGGTTCAGAAACGTTATCACACGTCCCCATGTTCCCACGGCGTTTCTAAACAAAATAAAAAACCTGCTTTTAACCACATGAAGATTGTTTTTAGTCTTAGTGTGAGACTGGAACTGGTACCAGAACATCTTAGTGTGAGGACTGGAACTGGTATCGGAACATCTTAGTGTGAGGACTGGAACTAGTACCGGAACATCTTAGTGAGGACTGGAACTGGTACCAGAACATCTTAGTGTGAGGACTGAAACTGGTACTGGAACACCTTAGTGTGAGGACTGGAACTGGTACCGGAACATCTTAGTGTGTGGACTGGAACTGGTACCGGAACATCTTAGTGTGAGGACTGGAACTGGTACCGAAACATCTTAGTATGAGGACTGGAACCGGTACCAGAACATCTTAGTGTGAGGACTGGAACTGGTACCGGAACATCTTAGTGTGAGGACTGGAACTGGTACCGGAACATCTTAGTGTGAGGACTGGAACTGGTAACAGAACATCTTAGTGAGGACTGGAACTGGTACCAGAACATC
>JAJAGP010004487.1:0-48961 GCA_025084515.1 Ancistrus triradiatus | reverse complement strand
GCTCCGTTTAATGAACGCATTACATTCTGTGAAGCAGGTCGTCCATCGGACATTACCATAGTCAGACAGTCTTGTTATGCTATACGTAAATGCGTCAGAGATCCCGCTGAAAACAGTGGAACATTACCATCTATCCAGCAACCCAAACCTGAGCTGTTATACTTGTCACTCCCTCCAGAAAATACACAACACAGTGGTTCTTCAGTCACGAGCACACATTAACAATCACACAGACATTCTGTAGAACCAAAATAGAATGTGCATGATGGAATATAAACACAAACAAATATACCTCGCTGGCTGCACACAACCAAGAGGGAATGAGTCCAGCTGAAGAAACACTAATTTCCACAACAGGTAATGCAGTATCACCTTTTAAACACGTTAAACCTTTACGTAGGTAACTCTAGCATGGCGCTACTAGTCAGAAGTCTCAGCGGTCAAATGACCGGTGCTCAGCACTTCTAGGTACAGTATATGATATATAGGTCAACCGGCACGGCACTCGTAGCATTAAGCAGAGTATAAATTTTTCCATTTCATGTTTCTGCTTGTGTCTGTGTGCCAGAAGTGTCCGTGCACAACGCAGACTGTACTGTAGTTCCTACTTATGGTTGTAGTTAGTGCAAAATAAATAAATATTCATGGAAATATATTAAGTAAAAAAAAAAGTAAACAAAACATCGTATGATATAATATTTATGGAAGTAAAAATACCCATGCCGAATGGTTTTTTAATTTGACCAGCTGTTTACAGCCCAATTGGAATTAAAAGATTTTTATTTACTATTATAATTGGTAAGACTTTGGTCATTAAAGTGAATGGACATTGATCGAATGGTTGTTAAGCAGCACATACCTGAGGCTGCCATCGTGCTTTTGTTAACTCAGTAAGCAGTAATGTAAGAACGTTTCTAGTTAGAGTGAGTAACACGCTTGATGATGTCACCAACCATTAAATTAGCTGCCAACTAATTTGGTAGTCGATAAATCAATGCACCCCTATAGGAGATACATCAGGATATGTTATGAGTGGTTAGGGTGATGTGGTGGTCAAAAGCGTAGTGTGGTATCCAGCTGACCTGATCTGATCCCCCATCTGAGATTTTATTCATTCATTCATATTTATCATCCATGCTGATGGAACTCGAGCTTATTCTAGGAACACTAGGTGCAATCACATGGCATTACACAATCACTCATTCACTCACAGAGAGAGACAATTTCAAGAAGTCAATCCACCTACACTGCTCCATCTGGAGCCACCTGCACTACCAACTGGAATGAATCATCTCACCTGAGCACCCACTCTTCTAGATCTGCCGCAGAATCTATAAAACTGTCACAGATCAACTAAACCTGTTTAAGACTTTCTTTCACAGCACACTGCCCTCAACACATTCTAAATAATTCTGCCTGGTTTCCTTTGTATTTATCTAGGCAACGTCTCTAAATGTAATCCTGTTTCATGGTCTCCAGGTGAGGATGTGTTCCCCATTTGAACCAGGTTTCTCAAGGTTTCTTCTTCCTTGCTACGGTCTCATCTGGCACGCTTATTTGGCATCTGCGTTCGCTTGTAAAGCTGTTTTGTGACACTGTTCATTATTTAAAGTGCTATTTAAATAAAATCAAATCGAAAAGCCTCACACCTCAGTGTCCGTGGGAACATGTCATGGCTCAAGCTCTACGAAGTTCCTCTGTTATCTGTTATCAAATCACTGACTGCTGATGATACCCACTTTAAGTAGAGAATATTATTACTAGACAGTTTACAAATTATAAACAACACGGACGATCAGCCAGAAGAAACAGCGACTCAGTTTATACGGCTACAGGTTAGAGAGAATATACAAGTAGTCCCCGATTTCCGATGGGGATACATTCAGACAAATCCATCGTAAGTAGAAATTATCGGAAACTGAGGAGTTCAATATATACTGTATATATCGTAACATTAGACACGACTTGCGACCACGGCTTTTCCTCACTACATTTCCCAGTGCTCATCACTCCCACCACATGACTTCCTACAACACGCACTGCCAAGTGCTGGAGAGTACGGTAGTGTACCTTAGCCATGCTTAAAAGACTTCAACCGGACAAAATAAGTAACACAAAGCTTGTTTTTTAGTAAAGTATCGAATATCTCACATAATTTATTATACAATGTATTGAAAGTGAAGCGACCACAGCTTTTTCTCACTACATTTCCCAGTGCTCATCACTCCCACCCCATGACTCCCTACGTCACGCACTGCCGAGTTCATCATCAGAGTGCAGTACAGTATCGTTACTACATAGTATCTCTTGGGAATCTTGGGAAAATGTGAAATTAAAATCTCAGAGTGCAGTTTCTGCTGAATGTCTACTTATGTTTATTATCAGATTCCCATCGGACAGTTCAAATATCGTAAGTTGGGCCATCGGGAGTACCTGTACAGGTAGTGAAGGGACAAACAAAGGAGTATTACTTACAATAGGACAGGCACAAACTCTAACAAACACCCTTTACAGCTTGTTAGAAAGAAGTAGCAGAAAGCCATACACACAATATTGGGCAACTTATAAATACATCAACCGAGTCAGAACAGTCTGTGGTCTTTGTGTGCGTTAATGAGGAAGCGGCTAGAAAGGTAGTTATACAACACACACACACACACACACACACACACACCCACAGGACTTATGCTCCAAGAGCAAGGCGTGTAACAGTTGGCGAGGTCACAAAGGATCCCAGGGTAACTTCTAAAATATTTTTTTGTAGCTTAAATGAACGGATTAGAGGTTGAAAAACACTTGATGACACACATTGTAATCCGAAAACTGTTTTACAATGTCGGTGTATCACACTATTGATAAACAGTGAATTTGTTTCACATATAACCCTGCTTTTCTAGCCAGAGGTCCTCCCTCATACGAACAATCATGTTGATAACGTGTCAAGACACGACTCGTCGGTACTTCAACCATCGTCCCTGCAGCAGAGGGCAAACCGTATCAAATCAATTGTCTAATTGCCCAGCTCTGTTAGTAGTAACTTGGGGGCATTTGAGTGCTGTCATAAAAAAGCATAATAAATAACGTCATTAACAATTAATGCAAATGTCTGTCACATCCCACAATGGACTCTCTTTTGTAGCTTATATAAAGCACTAATACCTGATGCTATCCAGTGGAATCAGACTGTATTACAGTGTAGAGGATCACACTGTCAATAAACTGCATTTTTTCCAAGTTGAACTCCTAATCAGAGTCCATCACGGGGCCAGCAGGGGACTCTGTTGGGGATCTGTTGACTGGCCTCCTCCTACATCATCAGAAACCATCCGTACTTAAACCCATATCTCTGTGGCTTATAGCGAAATTGTCCATAATGCAGCATAATAAATGGCGTCATTAACTATTAATGCAAATGTCGGTCACATGCACAAGGGGATGACTTTTGTAGCTTAGAGAATAGCTGCTTTGAAAGCACCAATACCTGATGATACCTATTGGAAGACTGTCCAATGTCAGGGCATCACAGTGCATTAGCCAGCTCCATTAGTAGTAACTCGGGGGCATGTGGGTGTTGCCATTATGAGGCGTAAGAAGTGACATGATTAATCTTTCCAAAGACCCACAGCACCTTTTATTTTCTCAATATATGCAGCACAGAGACCTACCAAAATATACTCGGCACTTTTCTGACACTGATTTGATCCATCAAAAATAAGACTATATAAGAGGCGACTAAAGGAAATGCACTGCACACCTGGTACTGGTTATAGAGTAAATCAGTTTGTGCAACAGGAGTCCTAAAACACCATTACAATTTAGATGAACACATTTACAGCAGAATGTAATCAACCAGTGTGCCTGCTAGTTACTTCTTGCTTTCAGTGCTGAAAAACACCTACTATATAAATAAATAAATCGATTTTTTCCGGTTTCAAACCTAAAGGACCATAGCTAGTGCAAACCCAAAACAGCACAAGACTCTATTTTGTGCGTTAACAATCCTCCAATAATGAAAGCATGCTTTCATTTGTACGGCAGGTGTATGGTTGTTCAGCTTCTCTGACCTGTGTGAGCGATCCGTGCTGGTCGAACATGTCCATCTGGATCTCCTGTGTCGAGGTGGAAGGCGTCCTGGACATCCCTTTCTGTACCATTGATTTCAGCTTCAAGTTCGGTTTTCTAATGTTTCATTTACACCGTTCTGGATGCTTCTATTTTATTCCTGGCGAAAGCATTTCGTTTCTTTCGCTATTATTTATTTTCTCTCTCTTTCTTTAGGTAGCTATAGCGACCACACCGCTTCTTCTCATCCGCACGGTCTGTTGGGATCTGCGCTCAGCCTCCAGCTGCTACGAGCACTTGCCACGCCCCGCGCCTTTGTCCTGTCACTCAACCTCAAGTCCTCCTCTGATTGGCAGATCGATCGGCCACAGTGGAGACGTGACGATGAGTCAGCCATCACAACAATATCACTATCGGGTTAAGTACAGAGCTTAATGTGTAAATGTCCCGGAGCTTGTACTAACAACAGCAAAGTGGACGACTTTAGGCATTAAAGGTGCCGTTGGCTATCTGTCTACACTCACTGATCACTTATTAGGTGCCCTTGTTTCTACACTCATTGTCCATTTTATCAGTTCCGCTTACCATATTGAAGTACTGTAGTCCATCTGTTTCTCTACATGCTTTTTCTGTCTGCTTTACTCTGTTCTTTAATGGTCAAGTCAAGTAAGATCTATTTATATAGCGCTTTTTACAATGGAGCATTGTCTCAAAGCAACTTTACAAGTTTAGATTATCTCCTAATACCTACGTCCAATCCCAAATTGAGCAAGCCTAGGGCGACAGTGGCAAGGAAAAACTCCGTAAGTGCTATGAGGAAGAAACCTTGGGAGGACCAAGACTCAAAAAGGGACCTGACCTCCTTGGGCGGCGTAGACGATAAATCTAAGAATGAAACTAAAGTCATGGAGTCGCACTTCAAATAATACGTAAAATATGCACATTGGCATTAAGTGGTCTGGGTATGATGGGGCTGGAGCTGATGACGGAAGCAGCTTGAGTGAAGCTGCAGCGGATGATCAAGACCCACACAAGACCCACAGTGCGGCTGGAGTTTTTAAACACCCCTGTCACTGCTGGACTGAAATAATCCACCATAGTCAGCAGCATTCTGTGAGCACCGATGAAGGATTTGGTTCGACTAAACTATGGGGTGGGTGGAGTGGTTGACCAAACAAAGATCACTCCAAGAGCAAGGAGTGTAATAGTTGGTGAGGTCAAAAAGTCCCCAGGGTAGGCTTCTAGCAAATGAAGGCCTCTCTCACATTGGCTAATGTTAATGTTTCATGGAGTCACCATCAGGAGCACATGAACCAACAATGGTGTGCTGGCAGGATTGAAGGGAGGAAACCACTGCTCTCTAAAAAGAAATTGCCTGCTCGTCTGCAGTTTGGCTAAAGTCACATGGACGAGCCAGAAGGCTAAAGGAAGAATGTTTTGTGGATGGATGACACCAAAATAGAACTTTTTGGTTTGAAAGAAAAGCGTTTTTGGGAGAAAAGAAAAACACTGCATTCCAGCATAAGAACCTTATCCACTGTGAAACATGGTGGTGAGTATCATGTTGGGCCTGTTTTGCTTGCATCTGGGCCAGGAAGGACTGCCATCATTGATGGAATTCTGAATTATATCAGAGATTCTAAAGGAACATGTCAGGACATATGTCAATGAACGAATCTCAAGAAAAGATGGGTCATGCAGCAAAGGACAAACGGACCCTAAGCAAGCAAGTCGTTATACCAAAGACTGGTTAAAGAAGAATAAAGGTATGTTTTGGAATGGGCCTAGTCAAAGCCGACCTTAACCAATGGAAAGTTGTGAAGGACCTGAAGTGAGCAGTTAAGTGAGGAACCCCACAACTGCCAGAGCTGAAGCTGTTCTGTAAGGAGGAATGGGATAAAATTAGCCGGTGTGCCAGGACTGATCACAGTACAGGAACGTTAGTCAGTATTATGCCACCAGGGGGTCACACCAGATACTGAAAGCAAATGTTCACCTACTTTTGCACTCACTAATATTCATATTAGATAATTTTCTCAATAATAAATGACAAAAGTATAATATTTTTGTCTCATGTTTTAGCCTGAGTTCTCTTTATCTACTTTTCGGATGATGTTTTAGGTATATTATGAAGAAATATAGAAAATTTAAAGGTTTCACGAACTTTCAAGCACCACTGTACGTCAAGTAACCGTTGTTTCGTGTACAGATTTGAGGGACGGTGTCTGAGCCATGTGCAAATATATAGACTCTTGAACGGTCGGTACAGAAGGGCGCTCCAGGACGGCCCCTGTGGATTGCAGGTGTTCGCATTAAGATCCGACAGGCAGTGTTTAACTCGCTGTTTAAAAAAAGTTACGCCTATTGAGATAAAATGCACTGCATGCCAGATATAGTCTATTGATCGCATTCTCCCTTAAGGATGGGCGTATGTTCGAAGGGACGCAAAATCTGATGATGCTTTAGGCCATATTTATGCAGAAATATAGAAAATTCTTAAAGGGTTTACAAAAATTCAAGCACCAATGTAGTAGTAGAAACTGAAAACGAAATGGTTGGCAATATATAATATATATATTATATATATATTACACCACACACACACCCCCCCCCCACACACACAACACACCACACACCAACACACACACACACACACACAGCCACAACAGAAACACTGGGGGCAAAAAAGTAGTTAGTCAGCCCATGTTTGTGCTAAGTGCGCCTACTTAGAAAGATGAGAGACGTATGTCTGTTTTTTCATCAAGTACACTCAACATGAGAGACAAAATGAGAAAAAAAATCCAGGAATCACATTGTAGGATTTCTAAAGAATTTAATTGTAAACATGGTGGAAAATAAGTATTTTTATTTTTAGGTCACCACAAAAAGCAAGATTTTGGCTCTTAACATACCGGCAACTTCTTCTTTAAGAAGCTCTTCTGTCCTCCACTCGTTACCTGTATTAATGGCACCCGTTTGACCTCGTTATCTGTATAAAAGACATCTGTCCACAGCCTCAAACAGTCAGACTCCAAACTCAACCATGGTCAAGACCAAAGACATGTCCAATTAATGTAACATGTATGTCTTTGGACTGTGGTAGGAAACCGAAATACCTGGAGTAAATCCATGCGGACACGGGGAGGACATGCAAACTCCACACTTAAAGTACCCAGATTGCTCCCCCTGGGATCGAGCCCAGGATCTTCTTGCTGTGAGGCGACAGTGCTACCCACCTTGCCACCGTGCTGTCCCCTGTATAATACAGGTAGGCCAAATAATTTTCTGTATATCTTATAAAATGTGAAGCACTAATAATGAAAAGGATAGGAACGTTTTGTCTACATATCCGTCTTTTCAGTCTTCAAGACTGCGATTCTCTTTTTGGTCAGCAGGTGTCATACATTGCTCGTACTCATTTTCTGTAATTCAGACATGAATTAGATGTATATAAGAGAGCCTTTTATCTTTTATCCTAATACTTAAGATCTCGGACGTTAAAGCAAACGGACATTGATCGGGATGGACGTTAAACATAATGAATATAATGAATAATAAGTTAGATAAATTAAATGTACTACTTGAATGTGGCATTTTAAGAGGTAGGTAATCTTTATATTTATTTGTTTGCTTATTTATTTCATCTTTAGAGTACACATTGAATTAAATCTGATTAAAACTTTCGACAGCAACCATCAAAAGTATTGAGAGGTTCTAATGTATAATTGGAGTCTTTATTGGTATCGACTTGTAATTGATCGTTTTGTCCAGTAGGGATTCGTGTTATCTTTTTGTTAACTCTGAATAAGGACGTGCTGGTTGAAGATATCTTGGTGTCTGTAGATGAAACAATTTTCAAGCTAAAGGCCAAAGTAAAAAAAAAAAATCTTATTTTTTTAATACTTTCACCTGCCGTCGTAAATGTTTTTTGCCTTTAAAAACAGTTCCTTTTTTGCCTGTAGATGCGAATTTTAGTTAAACTGAGAGTCACCGATCTACTGTACATTCAGCGCTGATTACTCTGATCTAAGGGAGAAAGTGTTACAGTCTACGTGATACGAGGTGTACTCACTATACCCCGTTAGAAACTAATAATTAATTGGACAACAAGAAAAGTGCTGACAAAAAATAAAAAAATCATATTTATGAATTTATGATAGTTTACAAAATTTTCTTTTCTTTTTTCTTCCCTTGCTTCTAATGCCATACAGTGTCTAATTTAAAAATTCTTCCACCTTAAAAACAATTGGCATTGCAAATGGCTGGGGAAATACAAAGCCACTGGTGTGAGGAACTCGGACCTAACCAACAGACAGGGCAGGACACCCACCCTGGAGGGTGCTGGTCCATTGCAGAGCACATGCACACACAATCTTACTCAGTCATGCTGCCCATTAATTATTGAATCATATTTTATTGATTTTACATCTTAATTACTTATTGATTCACCTACAATCCATCAAGGGTTATTTGAATTATTTATGAATTTATTAAATATTTAAGGTTTGAATACAAGAACAGTACGTCTACTTGTACAATGAGCCAACATTTAAAAAAGAGAAAACAATCATATGAAGGTGTCTGAGTTATTGTTTCTCAAGTCGATATTTTAAAGATTGATGCGTGAAGAATTTAAGCATGTAGAATGAGAGCCTGTTCCTAGCCGGTGACGCAGGGCACAAGGCAGGAACAACCCCAGACAGGGCGCCAACCCATCAGAGTGCACTCACACACTTACACACACGCACTAACTAAGGAGCACTTTAGAAACACCAGTTAACCTAACACTGAACCAGGGACCTCGGAGCTGTGAGGCGACAGTGCTAACCACCAGCCACCTGAGGAAATTAATATCTAAGAATTATGACTTACAGTGGTGCTTGAAAGTTTAGAATGTTCTATATTTCTGCATAAATATGACCTAAAACATCATCAGATTTTCACACAAGTCCTAAAAGTAGATAAAGAGAACCCAGTTAAATATTTGAGACAAAAATATTGTACTTGTTCATTTATTTATTGAGAAAAATGTTTTTATTACATATTAGTGAGTGGCAAAAGTATGTGAACCTCTAGGATTAGCAGTTAATTTGAAGGTGAAATTAGAGGCAGGTGTTTTCAATCAATGGGATGACAATCAGGTGTGAGTGGGCACCCTGTTTTATTTAAAGAACAGTGATCTATCAAAGTCTGCTCTTCACAACACATGTTTGTGGAAGTGTATCATGGCACGAACAAAGGAGATTTCTGAGAACCTCAGAAAAAGAGTTGAGATGGATAACTTATTGGTTGAAAATAAAGTGTTAGGTTTGGAGAAAGGAAAACACTGAATTCCAGCATAAGAAGCTTATCCCATCTGTGAAACATGGTGGTGGTAGTATCATGGTTTGGGCCTGTTTTGCTGCATCTGGTCCCAGATGGCTTGCCATCATTGATGGAACAATGAATTCTGAATTATATCAGAGAATTCTAAAGGAAAATGTCAGCACATCTGTCCATGAACTGAATCTCAAGAGAAGGTGGGTCATGCAGCAAGACAACGCCCCTAAGCACACAAGTCGTTCTACCAAAGAATGGTTAAAGAAGAAAGAAGTTAATGTTTTGGAATGGCCAAGTCAAAGTCCTGACCTTAATCCAATCGAAATTTTGTGGAAAGACCTGAAGTGAGCAGTTAATGTGAGGAAACCCACCAACATCCCAGAGCTGAAGCTGTTCTGTACGGAGGAATGGGCTAAAATTCCTCCAAGCCGGTGTGCAGGACTGATCAACAGTTACAGGAAATGTTTAGTTACAGTTATTGCTGCACAGGGGGGTCACACCAGATACTGAAAGCAAAGGTTCACATACTTTTGCCATACAGTAATATGTAATATTGAATCATTTTCCTCAATAAATAAATGACCAAGTATAATATGTTTGTGTCATTTGTTTAAATGGGTTCTCTTTATCTACTTTTAGGACTTTTTAGTGTGAAGATCTGATGATGTTTTAGGTCATATTTATGCAGAAATATAGAAAATTCTAAAGGGTTCACAAACTTTCAAGCACCACTGTATACTCTTCCTCCCATACATATGGGATTCTTTCCTGTTTTAGAGGGAAAAAACCCTCTAGGGGTGATGAAGCCACACAGCAGGTTCAATGGTGTCTTTTTCCAAGTCAAACCAAAGAACTGGATCCATGCTGGAATTTGATATTTGTTGACTTTGGTTGGTCCTCTAAGCTCTCCTGTAGATTCTTCCTTGTGCTTGCCTTAGTCCGCATGTTTGGCATAGCTAAACAGTGCATTGAATTATTTAAGATAAACAGATTTAATAGCCTAACTATTATTCATTCTGGAAACAATTCTTGTTTGTTGCAGAACTGTCTTATTAAATCATATAAGGCATGATGGGCAAGGTGAACTTTGAAATGTAAATTAAATTTCCAGTTCTCTTATTTTCCTCTGCTTTGTATAAGAATAAAAAACTGCATTTCCTTTTTTATACTATTTATGCCTGCTTTAAAAACCTATCCTCTTCTGCTATTAAGGGACAGTGCAGGGATATACTATGGGAAACAAATGCTAATTGGTATGATATTCCAATGTTGGCCATGAGTTTCAATGATTTTCTTTCATTAATCTTATACAGTGGAACCTCGGAATTTCGAATGCCTTTTCAGTCAAACAATTCGGACAATGAACGGTTCGTTTGAATTTACTTTGCCCCCCAAATTCGAACATGGGCAACCTAAAAAAACCCTCAATGGTCCAATCTTCCAAAGACAATGCACGTCGTCCAGTCGGTGGCAATAATGCACCAATACGGCACGCCAATAAAACCCAAAAGGAAAGGAAGAACAACAACTTGAGCACGATCACAAACATTTGTATATTATTTTATATTATGCATATTATATCAGTCTATGGGTGCGATTCCAGACACCCTCAGTCACGCCGCTGCCGTCCCAGTGATAAGACGTGTCGAAACTGCATTCACCGTTTCACTGATTTCATGTCTTTATATTTCAACTATTTCATAGAAAGGAAAAGACTGAAGTTAATGTTAATTGTTTCTCAATTGTCAGAGAAGTGTACAATTAACCTTTCTCTGAGGATAGTTGATGATTTCACTACCCCCACCCCCCACCCCACTCTGGACGCAGGTTTCATAAACCCAAAATAAAAACAAAACAAGCCATTAGATTTGTCCTGAGAAGCATCCAGTTATTAAGTCATTTGGATGCTGCCAAATGAACATTTTACATTATGTTTGTTAATTTTGTGGTGGATTGTGGTGACCTTCTGTCATAGAGGTTTAGTGGTTATAGATATTTTGGGGTTGTTTGATGTGTTTGCCCTTTAGGGAATTTACTTGGTAAAAGGGTTACTTAAAATATATTTTATATCTGAAACATGAGAAAAATGTGATGACGCTTGATCCCATCAATATTTTACTGGTTTAAAGTTTATCTGAGTGTTTAGTAGCTCTTTAACAGGTCTCCATAACTCCCTATTTCACAAGGGTATAAATACTGTACAAGCATGTCACAGAGGCCAAATTCTCCTGGCTGTTCATCAACATGTGGGAGATTATGAAATGCACAAAACAAATAAGATAAATGGGTACTGACCTTCATAAATCACGCAATTGATGTAAAAATAGCGACATATCTAAAAAATGGCCACGTTCAATGTTAAGGCAATAAAGTGCCTTCCAAGTTTCCATCCAGTGAAAATAGAGACAGCGTTTGTATATAAAACATTATAAAGAGAATGTAAGTGCCTAAATACTTGAGGAGTCTGTAGTTACCCAATGTTAGTTTTTGGATTAGTTTATTACTGTTACATTCTTACACCAAACCAGACGCAGAAGATTTACATTTACAGTGGGGCAAAAAAGTATTTAGTCATCTAATGATTGTGCAAGTTCTCCTACTTAGAAATATGAAAGAGGTCTGTAATTTTCTTCATAGGTACACTTCAACTATGAGAGACAAAATAAAAAAATCCAGGAAATCACATTGTGGGATTTTTAATGAATTTAAGTGTAAATCATGGTGGAAAATAAATATTTGGTCAGATTACAGCCTCAAACAGTCAGACTCCAAACTCAACCATGGCTAAGACCAAAGAGCTGTCAAAGGACCAGAAAGAAAATTGTAGACCTGCACCAGGCTGGGAAGAGTGAATCTACAATAGGCAAGCAGGTTGGTGTGAATAAATCATCTGTGGGAGCAATTGTAAAAAAATGGAAGACATACAAGACCATTGATAATCTCCCTCGGTATGGGGCCCCACGCAAGATCTCATCCCATGGGGTCAAAATGATCATGAGAACCACACGGAGGGACCTGATGAATGACCTGCAGAGAGCTGGGACCAAAGTAACCAGGCTACCATCAGTAACACACTACGCCGAGAGGGACTCAGATCCTGCAGTGCCAGGCGTGTCCCCCTGCTTAAGCCAGTACATGTCCAGGCCCGTCTGAAGTTTGCCAGAGAGCATATGGATGATCCAGAAGAGGATTGGGAAAATATCATGTGGTCAGATAGAACTTTTTGGTAAAACTCAACTCTTCGTGTTTGGAGGAAGAAGAATGCTGCATTGCTAACCAAGAACACCATACCTACTGTGAAGCATGAGGGTGGAAGCATCATGCTTTGGGGCTGTTTTTCTGCAAAGGGCACATGACGACTGATCCGTGTTAAGGGAAGTATGTACCATGAGATTTTAAGCCAAAACCTCCTTCCATCAGTGAGAGCATAGAAGATGGAATGTGGCTGAATCTTCCAGCATGACAGTGATCCCAATCAAACCACTCGGGCAACAAAGGAGTGGCTCCGTAAAAAGCATTTCAAAGTCCTGGAGTGGCCTAGCCTGTCTCCAGACCTCAACCCCATAGAACATTTGTGGAAGGAGTTGAAAGTCCGTGTTGCCCAGCGACAGCCCCAAAACATCACTGCTCTAGAGGAGATCTGCATGGAGGAATGGGCCAAAATACCAGCTACAGTGTGTGCAAACCTGGTGAAGACATACAGGAAATGTTTGACCTCTGTCATTGTCAACAAAGGTTATGTTACAAAGTATTGAGCTGAACTTTTGTTATTGACCAAATACTTATTTTCCACCATAATTTACAAATAAATTCTTTAAAAATCCTACAGTGTGATTTCCTTAATTTTTTTTTGCCCCACTGTATTCTTACCAATAAGATTCATGTTTCCTTTGTTCTCCACCCTCGCCCCTACGAAGCTGATTAACATGATCTCCTCTTTCCTTCATATTAGTAAAATCGACACAATGCAGGAGTTTGTTGTTGAAATTGTGCAGTGTTTGCAGATTTTGGGGAAGCTGACTCCATTGTACCTTGTTAAGAACAGGTCAGCAGCCTTGCACAAGATTCACTCACTTCCTCTCCAGTATGATAATCTTGGCACACGCTCTCTGGTCTCTTTATTTAATCTTTATGGAATGACACAGTGCAAGACCGGGTGTTGCTGTGACCTTAAAAGGAAATTCCAGAGGAATGACGTAGCTTCTTGTACAAAGCGAGTGTCAAAGAGAAAACAGCGAACTAGGTAAATACATGTTTTGATCGCTGTATGCCAATTAACCACTGGATACAACAGAGTGTGTTGTACGTCTAGAATGTGACCACTTTGTGTGCTACGTGAAGAGATCATTTCCTTCCAAAAATCTAATGGAATACACTATATAATCAAAGGTTTATGGATAATCAAATTACATTAATATTAGTATGTTTTGTCCCCCTTTGCTGCTATAAGAGTTTTCACTTTTTTGGGAAGGCTTTCTAGTTGCTTTTGGAACATGACCGTGAGGTTGGATACTGATGTTGGACAATATACCCAAGCTCACTTTTGGGATTATAATTCATCTGCTCTCTGATGGAACTGACACACAACACACTTGCCTCACTATGCTTATGATGACTTTCCATTGACTACCATTCATTCCTTCGATTACTGCAGGTTGTTAATGCTACACCTACACCTAACCCTAACCTCAGTAACACAAAGCAAATCTTTTGGCCCTTTTGGTCCAACAATTCAGACATCGAACGGGCCGTTAAATAGAACATTCAGTGGTGCGAACTTTCAACCACCAGTCGGTGGTGATAAAGCACCATTATACCACAGTTAGTTCCCCCGATTTTCCCGTAACTTTATTGACAATAATGGCACTGTGACTGACACTCCTAAATAAGTATTACTCCACAGCATACACACGTAACCGCCCTAAAAAGAAGAGTAAGTTATAACGAGTAAAACCCTGCCGACATGAAAGCTACAATAAGTTTATAAAATCTATTAGTTTTGAAAACGATTTAAATTTGGAAGATGAACCTATTAATGACCAACCTGAGCCAAAGGTTTATCACCTTTAGGATTTGGAAGCGCTGGAAAAGCAAAACGAAGTCAGTCCTTTAAATCAAATGTCCCAGGTCTTAATGGACTCACAGCTCGACTGAAGAGCAACGAGACTAAAGATCAGTTTTAGTCCAATCAACAAAAATGACCTGAATCTGCTTCATCAGTCACAACGATGTAGTTTGGTGGAGTTAAACTCGCCGTCTTTCATTAAATACATGTCCGGTGGTTCATATGACAGGTATTGCCATGTTATCTGTTAAGTCCAGCTCTTAACCCAGAGAAGCTGCTGATGCTCTGTAACTCTGCAGTTACATTTCTGACTGATAAGATTAACATTAAGAGCTTCATCATACAAATTTATAATCGCTAATCAAACGGGATCCTAGACCTTGGTTATAACACCGGGATCTCACTCCGATTTTCTTCAGTTGGTAGAATAGTACTTAGGCTAGTACTTAGATAGTATCTTAGCCTGCCTTATAAACCCGACCCATTTTATTTGCTGAATGCTTTATTTTTAATAACTTAAAACTTACCAATCCATACCTTTGTGTTTATTGTCTGTATAGGAAACAGTTATTGGTAATTCTGTTCCTCTTTTTTAATGACTGAAGAGCTTTAGGGTGATAAACAAATCATTTTTTCTGTCCTCTGGTGAAAAAATGGCGATAACTGAACTGTGGTATAATCGCAATAACACCCGAGGTCGTGCTTTAATGTGAGATATTAGCAACGATGTGCTTATCTTCTACAACCGCAGCACAGCCGTGCCAATATCTCACGTTAAAGCACTCCCTCTCATGTATTATTGCTTAAATGTGGTATTCCAATCACCATAAAAGCCAACAAAAGAAGAAATAGGGTGCGCTCATAAGCATATTATGTATATTATTTTAGTATTATATCAGCCTATGGCATGATTTCAGACGCCCCCTCAATCTCGGCGCTGCAGTGCCAGTGATAAGACATGCTGAAACTGCGTTCGCCTCAATGGCTATAGAGTTTCACTTTATTTTCACTTCATTCATGTATTTATATTTCACACATTTATTGATTTTATGCACTGTATTGCATTCATTTGCTTTATTCATGCTTTTAACCATTAATTACATACAAATATAGGTGTAAACACAATCATTTGAGGTCAGGAATGGATTTACATTATTCCCCCTAAGAGTCTCAGTCTCCTTGGGGGGACGAATGATGGACTTCCGCTCTTAATCTCGAACTCCCGCCTCTGCTCGTGGATCTGTAGCATTGATTGACTTGAAGTGACCAGCCAGGTTTACAGCCACAACATCCGGAGTTGAGACAGATTTTTATTTCCTATTATTTACTATAATTTAAGACCTTTGTCATTAAAGAAAATGGTCATCGATCGGTTGTACTGTACCTGTACTGTGCACCATCAAACATACAACAATTCTGCCATTTAATCTTATACATCATTGGATGGCACTTTTCTAGGTATGTGCTAGATCACTGTTTTAGTCTGTGTGAAGTTGGCTTGAAATAGCTTTAGGAACAAAGGTAGGTCAGCCAACTCTTCTTGGGCAGCGAGCACAAAATCTGCTGCACAGAAGCAAACTGCATCTGAATGGGAACATTCCTGGGCTGTTCTCCAAGGAGCCATTAGTGATTAAAACAATCAATCCACACACACATTTGAGTGCTTAGTTAGTCTAATTTAGCTTTGACATCAGTGAGTTCCTTCTTAAAGTGAAGTTATTTTTTTGGGCTTTTCACACCACTTCAAAATAACAACTAGCAAGTCTTCTATAAAGACAATTGAACAACCTTGGTGTTTACTCCAATGCATTTGCAAATCTGACCAATACAGAGTGACATGGGCGTTGTACTCACAGCTTTAGTGTCTGGTTACTCTTTATGCAGTGTTTGGCATCTGCTCCTCAATGTCTGTCAGGGTTTCTTCACACACCTCTCAAAAACATCCTGGTAGATAAGGTGGCTACTTTAATGAGAGAGTGCTTTGTGGTGATGGCTTGGCATCCCTAACAGGGGTTCATTCTCACCTTGGGTCCAGTTTTTCTGAGACCTGTAGACAAAATGGATCTTATTCAGAGAGCAAGAATACAATTCATTAGTATCTGGCAGTTTAATATATTCTAAACAAATAGTTTCTCTGTGCTTAACAGAAAAAATTAACCATATACAAGAGCCACTCAGTCACATATTAATCCAGTGGATAAGACCCAAAACAAAATCCTGATTTATACTTTTTTCTGAACAGATGTCATACATGCAGACAGCGACGAGAACAAAGACAGTGCACGTGTGGATGATTAGATGGATACAGAGACAAGACTCAGAAAAGATGTGGTACTGGGTGTGATTGGGCCAACAGACTAGGGCTAAATGCTAATCACAGATGCCAACAGTCTAGATTAATGCTGTCAGAGGACAACAGGCTAGGCTAACTGCAAATACAGAAGCCAGCAGGCCAGGCTAACTGCAACCACAGATCTCAACAGGCTAGGCTAGTGGCAAAAACAGAGGCCATCAGGCTAGGCTAATACTGTCAGAGGACAACAGGCTAGGTTAATACAAACACAGAGGCTAACAGGATATGTTAATGCAAACAGAGGCCAGCAGACTGGGCTACCTGCTAACATAGAGTCCAACAATCTAGGCTAAATGCAAATAGAGACTAACAGGCTAGGGTGTGTTGGCATATATACGGCGAGCTGACAATACAGAGGCCAACAGGTTGTAGTAAATGCAACACAGATGCCAACTGTTTAGAATATTGCAATCACAGAGGGCAACAGGCTAGGCTAACACAACCACTATGGCTAACAGGCTAGGCTAACACAAAGACAGATGTCAACAGCTTATTCCAACACAGTCACAGAGGCCAAGAGGCAAGGCTAACGCAACCACAAAGGCTAATGCAGTCACAGAGGCCAAGAGGTTTGGCTAATGCAACTGCAGAGACCAACAAGCTATGCTAAAGCAAACACAGCGGCCAACAGGCTATGCTAAATAGACATACGAGGCAATATGACAATACAGTGACACATAAAGCAAGCACAGGGCTAGAAGTGAAAAACAAACACAAAGAAACTACATGGGGAATGAACAGAGCCACATACTATCATGGGAGGACACAATAGAAACACAATGTACAGGGAACTAAGAACACAACAGTACACAACACAAAGATAATGTTCAATGCATGAAACAGGAACAAACAAACCAGAACAGGAGCCAGAACCAAGAACAAACTAACAGCTTAAACACCACAAGACCCAAAGAGGAGGTGTAACAAAGGGAGGGTTAAAATAGGGAAAACCCAGCCAGCTGTGCTGTGGAAGAAAAAGGATCAGAAGTGAGCCATGTAGAATGTTGAAGATTCCCGATGGATTCAGTGCTAGAGACATTGCTTAATCTGGTTCTGCATATTTGCTTGTTGAGCTTTCTGCTCTACCACATTGCAAAAGTACTCTTTTGGATTCACATCTGGAGAGGCCCTTGAGGTACACTGAACTGATGTTCATGTTAAAGGAACCCGTTTGAGATGATCTGTGCTAGCGACAGAGCAGATTATCATGGTGAAAGCAGTAGTAAAGGTGGATAAGGTGTAGCCAAAATGTTATGCACAACAATAAGCTGTGGTCACGGATTGCCTTTACGGCCATTCATTTTTACAGTTCACACTTTGTTTTAAAAAGCATTCACTAGCAGTACATAACCAGGAATATCAGAATATGACACTTGTGCAGAACATCAGGACAGTCGCCAACATGGATTCTATAAATAAGCAGTTGTAATTATTAAGGTTATCTAAAGGAATTTACAGGAAATGAAATCCATTTGTCAGAGGACCTGAATTCTGAAGACCCATAGGATATTTAATCTGCAGTTCCCAGCAAAATTTGAAAAGGTGCATTGCGATGTGATGGAGGAGGGGAAATAACTGTTTTTGCTATGAAAATGTACAAATAGCGTTGTTATTATGCGGGAAAATGTACTTGCAATAGTTTGCATTGTCTCCGGTGGTCTAATATGCTAGTCTACTACGACTGGAACCCAGAGTTAAGTATTCAGATCACATTCAAATATGACTGACTGTATCTGAGGAAGAGGAGGCTATTTGGAAGATCATTCCCTGGCTCTGGCACAGCGACACAATAAACTGGCATCCCATTCAGGGATGCCAGTTACGCTTGCACATTTACATTTACAGCAGTTAGCAGATGCCCTTATCCAGAGCGACTTACAATTGATACAGTCTTACAATCCAAGCAATTGTGGGTTAAGGGCCTTGCTCAAGGACCCAACAGTGGAAGCTTGGCAGAGGTGGGATTTGAACCCTGGACCTTCTGGTCCATAGTCCAGTACCTTACCCACTAGGCCACCACAGTCCCACCACAGTGTACCCTAAATTCTCTGGGAATAAGCCAGAGCCGTTATGACCCTGACCAAAAAAGTGGGGTTAACACCTGTAAGTTAAAGAGTTTGTTATTCTCTGAGCATAATGTTCTTTTGAAGTGGCTCGTAATCTTCAGGGGAGTCTGATATGATTTTTTAATATTTAAATTAAATCTTTTTTTTTTTTTTTTTTTTTTTTTCGATTTTTGTTTATTATTTATTATTTATAATTTTTTTTTTTTTCCAATTTTTTTTACACCATACCTACTGTGAAGCATGGGGGTGCAAAAATCATGCTTTGGGGCTGTTCTTCTGCAAAGGGGACAGGACTACTGATCCATGTTAAGGGAAGAATGAACAGGGCCATGTATTGTGAGATTTTAAGCCAAAACCTCCTTCCATCAGTGAGAGCATTGAAGATGGAACATGGCTGGGTCTTCCAGCATGAAGACCCAGACCTCAACCCCATAGAAAATTTGTGGAGGGAGTTGAATAGTTGGTTGTTGTTCCGTTGCCCAGCAACAGCCCCAAAACATCACTGCTAATAGAGGGGAGATCTGCATGGAGGAATGGGCCCCCAAAATACCAGCCTACAGTGTGTGCAAACCTGGTGAATGAAGACTTGAAACTTCAGGAAAATACGTTTGACCCTCTGTCATTTGCCAACAAAGGTTTTTATGTTACAAAGTAACGTGAGGGGAACTTTTGTTAGATTGAACCAAAAAACTTATTTTTCCACCATAATTTACAATGGAATTCTTTAAAAAAAAGGAGGTAAAAAGGAATGACAATGTGATTTTCCCCTGGATTTAGGGGGAGTTTCTCATTGTGGTGGGAGGGAGCTCATAGTTGAAGTGGTACTGTATGGATGAAATTACAGGACCTCGTCTCATCTTTCTAAGTCAGAGAAAACCTGCACAATCCGTGGCCTGAACTAAATACTTTTTTTTTTTTTGCCCCACTGTGTAACAAGCACACTACGACGACTTGAACTTGAAAATGAAATGAGAAAAAGTGGAGGAAAGTGACAGCAGAGCAGAGTTGCACAGGGAGAGTGCAGCCCTGTGCACCAGACATGAGATTGAAGAAAATGTCCAGACACAGGACATGGGAAGGATTGAAGACAATGTTGAGGATTTGAAGGCAATGTTTCATGGAGATGGAGATGAAGGACAATGGGAAGATGAAGACAATGTTTGTTGAAGACAGTGGAGAAATTTTCTCATCACGGAAGGGAAACTGTGGAAACTGTCTACACAAGATAATCTTTGTAATGTTCTACTGTTATCGCTTCTTTGGTTGATGATTTGAAGGCAGATCGGGGGGAGGGGGTGGAGGGGCTCAGGGGGGGGAAGGAGGGAGGACGCGTGTGGGGGGGGGGGGGGGGTCCGGCCGGGGGGGGGGGGGAAAGGGAAGTAGAGGAGTGTAAGGAGGGGAAAGAAAGTGTATGACTTTAATTTTGATTTTAGTAATTTTGGCACCCCCTCCTTCCCCCCTAGCCGAGCGACTCAGTTACTGGGCCCCTTCCCTTTTATTCCTCATCCACGGAACTTTGGAAACTGTCTAACACAAGATCCATCTTTTATCGTTCTAAACTGTTTTCTACCCATTACACCTTTCTCGCTTTGGTTTTTTGAATCCCTATTTTTTTTCTATCTGGTTTTTCATTGCCGTAGGCTGTTGTTGTGTTTGTAAGTGAAGTACTTTTTTTTGGCCTACTAGTGTGCTGCAGTCTCAGTATCCACTGTTTTGTTAGCCACAGGATTTGCCTACATTAACCCTGACTGGAAGTGCTCTAATGTATAATGACAATGGTTCAGGAAACAGCCAACAGAATCCTCATGATTATGCATTTGCTTCTCTGGTTCTCAAGGGTTATACAGTCAGAGCATACAACACTTTTTGGTTATTAAATGAATTTAATTCCCCATTAAAACAATCACAGTAATTCAGATGAACACAGTCACTATTCTACTCAGATACGCAGAAAATGTGCGTCTCAATATTTACCCATCACATGCCAGTCATTGTGACTTAAATTATATGTGAGTATACAAGCAGCAGAGGGCCAGTACAGTGGCAGCCTAGTGTCACACACACACACACACAAGGGGCACTTTGGAGACACCAATTAACCTAACAAGCATGATTTTGGGACTGTGGGAGGAAACAGAGTACCCAGAGTAAACCCCACCGAACAAGGGGAGGACCCCAGAACCACTCCATCTGGGGAACTGTACCCAGGTGCCCGCCCAAGCGTGTAGGAAACGTAAAAAAAATTAATTAATTGTTTAAATATAAAATTTAAAAAACTAAATTAATTACGAAATTCAAATTTAGAAAATTATATCATTTTAGAATTACATTTTTAATACTTAAAATTTAAATTATACTAATTTAAATTGTAATATTAAATGATAATTAATTTTATTTTTACATCAATTATAACATAAAAAAATAGATATTTTATACAGGCTATTGAATATTTTAGCATTATAGGTTCAGTATGTTATATATTGTATTTTTATGGAACATGAGGTATCTGAGTAAGAGCAAACAAATCAAAATTATTTTACTCTAAGGAAATCATAGACAAAGAGATTACATCTAGATCAAGTCATAGGAGACTTACATGATTAACTATGATTAACTATGGAGTAAGGCGACGACTCTTTTTGCTCGGTGTCAGCGCATTTTTGAGACCATTACTCTTGTCATTGTGAAAAATGTTTTTGCTGACTGAGCAAAATGATTCAATTTGTGGATTGAGAATAAGTTCAGTAAATAAAAGCTTTTGCTTTGCTTTTTTTCCTCTTGATGCTGGACTTAAATGACAACTTGCATAACACTAAGTACAGTGGGATTTGGGCATTTATATAGTGATACCTCGAAAAAGGGAACAGGACAGAAACAAATCAGGTACATTTAAACTGTGATGTAAACATTAACTTATTGTGTTTTTATAGATTCTTAACACCAACCCTATGTCGGTTATATTGGCCCCGGCATCTGCCAAGACCACCTGGATCCGAGGGTATTAGCTGAGCTCTTACTTGCACAACAAGGCTTTATTGCAGGAGACAAAGCAATGCGTTAACACACAAAGACAGTCACCATAGCAAACATCTTTTAGCTCAATGAAGGCTCTGATATTTGCTCTTTGTATGGTAAAAGCAATAAACAAATCTCAAATTCCCTATGCCAAGGTAGGTTCTCAATACAAGTTAAAAATAAAAACGTCTACAAGTTCTGGGTGCTTTTTGTGAGCAAATTAGCATGGCTCCAATAAATCATGTTTACATGTTTATATTATGTTTTGTAGTACGATCAGTGGTAAGATCAGCAAATGGCAGGTTCTGGGGGCCTGGGTTTCTGGGTGGCTTTTGTAATGTGAAGTTCGGGTGGTGTGTATCTGGAATGCTGAGGTGTCATAGAGGCGTGTGTAGCAGTCAACGATCTCCCACCAACAAGTACACTACCCAAAAGTTGCTTCTGAGAGCCTTTTTATAGAGTAGTGGGGGATAGCACTTTACATTTGCACTCTTCAAGTTCGACTCAATACTTTGTAACATAACCTTTGTTGGAAATGACAGAGGTCAAACGTTTCCTGTAAGTCTTCACCAGGCTTGCATACACTGTAGCTGGTATTTTGGCCCATTCCTCCATGCAGATCTCCTCTAGAGCAGTGATTTTTTGGGGCTGTCACTGGGCAACACGGACTTTCCAACTCCCTCCCACAAATGTTTTCTATGTGGTTGGAGGTTCCTGAGGGACCCTGGTCTAGGCCACTCCAGGGACAATTGAAAATGCTTTTTACAAAGAGCCCACTTCCACCTTGTTGGCCGAGCGGGGGTGTGGGTGTTGGTTGGGTCGTTGTCATGCTTGGAAGACCCAGCCCCCAGTTCCATTCTTCTAATGCTCCTCCACTGAATGGAAGGAGGTTTTGGGCTTAAAACTTAACGATTAACATGGGCCACCGTTCCATTCTTCCCTTAACACGGATCAGTCGTCCTGTCCTCCCCTTTTGCAGAAAAGACAGCCTCCAAAGCATGATGTTCTCCCACCCCCATGCTTCACAGTAGGTATGGGGTTTTCTTGGGGATGAAACTCAGGATTCTTCTTCCTCCAAACACGACGAGTTGAGTTTTTTATAATTTTACCACAAAGTTCTATTTAGGTTTCATCTGACCACAATGATATTATCCCAAAAAAAAAAAAAATCCTCTTCTGGATCAGTCCATATGCTCTCCTTGGCAGCCTTCAGACGGGCCTGGACATGTACTGGCTTAAGCAGGGGGACACGCCTGGCAAATGCAGGAAATCTGAGTTCCTTCTCGGCGTCGTGTGTTACTGATGGTAGCCTTGTGGTTACTTTGGTCCCAGCTCTCTGCGGGTCATTCATCAAGGTCCCTCCGTGTAGTTCTGGGATTTTAGCTCAACCGTTCTCATGATCATTTTGACCCCCATGGGATGAGATCTTGCATGGGACACCCCATATCGAGGGAGATTTATCAATGGTCTTGTTATGTCTTCCATTTTCTTACAATGCTCCCACAGTTGATTTTCATTCACACAAACCAACCTGCTTGCCTATTGTAGATTTCACTCTTCCCAGGCCTGGTGCAGGTCTACAATTTTCTTCCTGGTGTCCTTCGACAGCTCTTTGGTCTTGGCCATAATTGAGTTTGGAGTCTGACTGTTTGAGGCTGTGGACAGGTGTCTTTTATACAGATAACGAGGTCAAACAGGTGCCATTAATACAAGTAACAAGTGGAGGACAGAAGAGCTTCTTAAAGAAGACGTTACAGGTCTGTGAGAGCCAGAAATCTTGCTTGTTTGTGGGTGACCAAATACTTATTTTCCACCATAATTAACAATTAAATTCTTTAAAAATCCTACAATGTGATTTCTTGTATTTTTTTCCTTATTTTGACTCTCACAGTTGAAGTGTACCTATGATGAAAATGACAGACCTCTCTCATCTTTCTAAGTAGGAGAACTTGCACAATCAGTGGCTGACCAAATACTTTTTTGCCCCACTGTAAGAAAGGAGTTTATTGGTGTTTGTGTTTGTTTAGTCAGCACCTGTAATATGCTAAAGTTAAGGCTTAAGTTAAGGGTTAAGTTTCATTCAGTCCCTTTGTGTGTGTGTTGGCTGACCGTCCGTGTTTTTTGTAATTCTATCAATGCACTTTTGTCTTCTGTGACAACAAAAGTATCAGCCGTTTCAATCCTTCATCGTATAACTTCTCGGTATAACTTTAAATAGACCAGGTTTGCTTGTTAGTCGTTAATATGCAAGGCTCATCAAATTTCAACGTATTCTGATTCCATTCACACGCGTGCATTTTTCTTATGATATGTTTTTGTTTCGCTGTCAGAAAGCATCAAAAGATTTATACTTCTACTCTATGTTCTAGTTAGGCAAGGAACACGTCTCTTATTTATCATGTCTTGCTCATACAACAAGAGGGCTTCTCTTGTTGAGGACCCATCTGACTTCTCATTGATCAGCTGACAGTCCCTGCTCGATCCGTTTGCTGCCCTTCATTGGCTACTTTAGTTCAAATATACTGCTCTCCCTCCTTCCAGTCACTTCCATGAGCTAATTCAGTCCCAGCCACTCATATTACTGAACCAAGAGATAGGGGGTAAGATGGAAGTAGGAGGGTGTTTGTGAAAACAGAAGGGGCGAGAGGGTGTATGAATGCACAAGGAGTACCAGTTTGTCAGGGGAAACGGAGCGAATGTTTAAGGAAGGCCAAGTCTGGGACAGAAAGAATAGAGACAGTGTCAGAGAATCAAGTGTTAAAGGCAGCGCAGGATAGCAGAAAGAAGGAGGGGGGTCGGGTTAGAAAGCTGAAAGAAGAGCAAGCCTCAAAGTGAGAGAGCCATGCATAGAATAGGGCAGGAATGTAGCGCTCTTTGCACAGAGCACAGGGACTGAGGAGGAGCAGGGAGACTCATAAACAGGGACAGAGAAGGAGAGAAAGCAGAAGGAGAGAGATGACAGCAAAAATAAGAGGTGACATGAAAGAGCATACAAACCTGTTTGAAGGAGAGCTGCAGACACTGCAAGAGTGTTTCTATCAGGAATGAGGGTTCACACACTGAGGCTAGCCTTTTCTCTCGCTATCTTCTGCTGTGTGCTGTTCTGGATCAACCACAATAAAAAGTAAGTGAACGATCAAGCCTTTGATAACCACAAAACTAACCTTTTAATGCTTTGCCTTCAGAGTCAGTGCAACTGCCAACGCTGATTTACTTGTCGTATTCTTTTAACACCAAAATATCATAGTAATCCGAACAGGAATGGATGAAGTTATTAGCAGACAAACATAAAATTGTATTGGTTCTTTCTGTAGTTAGGTACTGCAAAGGTTTACCGGAAGCACTTTAGCACTTGCATGTGCACAGGCTGGATTTCCTTTTAAGAATCAGAGTCATGTAAGAGCGAGTAGTTTTCCCGGAAAGACAACTTTTAAAACACTAAAAATTTCATAATAATCATTCATTTGATCATTTTCATATCAATAATCAAATTCAGGGTTGTGAGGAGCCAGGACATGACTGGGAACACAGCGCACCAGATGGGAACCAACCCTAAACAGGGTGCACGTACAATATTAGATCAATATTTATCGTGTTAATTGCAACAATTTTCCCCCATTAACCATGATTAATCGCATTTTCCCTGCTCGTTTTCGACACTAAAGAAATCTTTGAAACTACTACACAGTCAGAAGTGGACAATATGGCGATTGTTTATATTTCTTCATCATAACGTACTTAACAAACACAATTCAAAAAGCAATACATTTTTTAATGCAAAGTATTCATTAGCTGCTTTTATTAAGATCCGCATGTACAAGCGGTTATCTTGTGTGCCAGGCATGTTGTCAAACTGCACAGTTTGTGGAAACTCATACGAAAATGTTTGAAATCATTTACAGTTGTTTCCTTTAAGCTAACAACAGTGTTAATAAAGATTGCCATTAACGCATCAATTTGAAAACACTGTACACTTTGAGACTGTCAGACTTAGTGAGTGGACAATATGTGCATCGACAGAATGCATCAAGGCTGTCAAAATTAAGGTGTTTAAACCCATTTTATCCCAATGTTTTCCAATTATTAGAAACAAAATGTACCTGAAGCTTTTTTCGACTTATATTTGACTTGAGTTGATCTATCAGTATTTAGGAACTGTTAATCCATCATTCTATTAGTCAAATTACCTTCAACATCATCACTGTTGGAAAGTTACAGAAAAAGGTAGCGTCTTGCTGTCACCAAATTTCAAAAACTGCTATCAGATGCCACCTTCACGCAAACCAATTATTTGGAAGGCTTACCAGTGAAAAGTCTTTCCTGTCATCTAACCACAAATGTAAGTCCCTGGAGTTTGCCATATGCTACTGTTACCTTGGCTGGAAAAGTATTCTAGGGTCAGATAAAATGAAAACTGAGCTTTTTGGCAAAGGGCCTGATGACCACTTAAGTATGGTTTAGGGTCTGTGCTGCTGTGGGACTATTTTTCCTCCAAAGACCATGGGAACCTTGTTAGGGTACATGGCATCATAGAGTCCATGAAATACCAGGACATTTTAAAACAAAATCTGTTTGCCTCTGCCAAGAAACTAAACTGCTCTGTCACTGGATCTCCCAGCAGGAAAAAGATCCAAAACATACGTTCAGATCAACACAAAATGCTTTACTGAACACAAAGTCTTGCTTATGACATGGCCATCTCAATCCCTGATCTAAATCCCACAGACAACTTGTGCTAATGAGGAGAATTACATGAGAGGATCTAGGACCCTGGATGATCTGGAGAGATTCTGTTAAGTGTAATGATCTCATTGGCAATGTTTTTTCCCCCAGTCTAAATTTACTTCAGTTAAAGGTTGGATTTTTCTCATAATTTGCATTGTGATATTCTTCTAAACTGTTTACTCATCTTTACTGTTAAAGTTTTGGTGTCAATAATTGTGGAGAGGACTGTATATATGTACATTATGTGCAAGCTGTCAATACAGGATGGGTGGGGGCATACCAAATAGTCAAGTTCTGAAATTTATGTAGACCTAAACTGTCCTGTGCTATAAATTAATGAAAATATCAATGAATAATAGGTTATTTATTATAAATTCGAATGGGGTTGTCTCATAAACCTTGACTTGATTCTGACAGTTATTGCAATGTAACTATGATGACGTAATTGTCGGTTATGTTTCTGCCATCATATTCATATATTATTTCTGGTACAGATATTGTATTTCTTGGAAAAAGCAGTGTTTTAACACTTCAGAGAGGTTCTGAACATCTTTAAAATGCTATTCTCACTTCGTCTTATTGTTACCAACAAGCAGCTGATATTACAATCATTTATCTCAGTTTTCGTGCTAATTTTTGTAAGCTGTTTTAAATGTAAGCTGTTTTATCAAAAGGCTGATCAAAGTGTATAGCACTTACTACACACTGAAATTTAGTTGTGCACCTCAGTGCTGACATTTTGATATTTTGAGTTTGAAAAAAAAATTTAAGAGAGAGATTAAACTGGTCTCAATAATGGAATTTTTGTGGACTGTAATAAAGCTACATTTGGTTTTTACAACTTGAGAAATGAAGGAACAGTCATAAGCTGGAAATTACAAGCCTTATCAGCAACTTCCCAGACACATCTGTTGTGTTCCCTTTTGACCATGAATGTGGTCAGAAACTATAGTTCTTATTGTGGTAAAAAATGTTTTGGAGTGTAACTTCTTTCAGTGGTTTTGTATCTATGTGTTTTTCTACTAAAACACACTGTTCTTATGTTATGTTTAATTTACCTCTATGTTAAAAATGTTCCCCAATTTGTACTTGTAATAGGTATGAGTTTAGTTTTTTCCTTGCTCCAGATTCTACTAAAAGTTCTTTGTCTATCATAAAGCCTGTTATGAGACTGAAAAGGCATACTGGGACCTGTGAAAGGCAGGTGGGTGACCTTGCCGATGTGCGTAATCCAGTTTTGTTTAGGTGTCTTGTTGGTTGCTTGCAGGAACAGTAAAAATAGAGGCCTAGAAAAACTTCCTGTGAGGTGCCTCTATATTTAAAAGTGTAAAATAGTTAACCTATTGTACACAATCGCAATGCTAGTATGACTACAGGTCATGATAGTGTAGAGAGGATGTAGAAGATATGCGAGCTAGTGCTGATACATAAAATAATTAACTAAAATGGATTTTTAGTTTGGTAGGCAGTTATGAAAAGTTTGGGGTAGCCTCTTTCCACATAGAGTGAAAATAGTAAGAAAATAAGAAGAAAATTCAGTTTTCAAAAGTATGTAAAGTTTATCTATCTATTTATTTATTTATTTTAAACAATTGGAATACCCTAGAGCTTGTTTACCAAATCCCATTTCTCAAAGTCTCTGAAAAGCAAATTGTGTCCTTTCACTTTGTCCCAATGCGGTAGGCTTGAGAGTTGCATCTACTTGGCATGGTTGCCCTCTGACGCCTTTCAGTTTCCACAGGAAAGGGTCACAGGGGAGCCATGCCAAGAAGTTGCAGCTCTCCAGCCTACCTCATCATGACACACTTACAAATGTAGATATGCAGCTTGGCTGATGATTAGGTAAACATTGTCTCTTGAAGATCTCTCTCTCTCTCTCTATCCATCTAAGGGTGTCACTGCCAATATGTCCCTCACTGGTGTCAAATGATGAATATTTGGTATAATCTGTTGTTCAAAAATGTAACTGCGGTTCTGCCTTTGTGTATGTGTAAGGTTTATTTTCTGGCTTAATGGTGATACATCAATTACTTTAAAATAACTACCGTAGATACAGTGGGGCAAAAAAGTATTTAGTCAGTCACTGATTGAGTAAGTTCTCCTACTTAGAAAGATGAGAGAGGTCTGTAATTTTCATCATAGGTACAGTTCAACTATGAAAGACAAAATCAAAAAAAAAAAAATCCAGGAAATCACATTGTAAGATTTTAAAGAATTTAATTGTAAATCATGGTGGAAAATCAGTATTTGTTCACCCACAAACAAGCAAGATTTATGGCTTTCACAGACCTGTAACTTCTTCTTTAAGAAGCTCTTCTGTCCTCCACTCATTACCTGTATTAATGGCACCAGTTTGACCTCGTTATCTGTAAAAAGACACCTGTCCACAGCCTCAAGCAGTCAGATTAATCAACTGTGGGAGCAATTGTAAGAAAATGGAAGACATACAAGACCATTGATAATCTCCCTCGATCTGGGGGCCCACGCAAGATCTCATCCCATGGGGTCAAAATGATCATGAGAACAGTGAGCAAAAATCCCAGAACTACACGGAGGGACCTGATGAATGACCTGCAGAGAGCTGGGACCCAAAGTAACAAGGCTACCATCAGTAACACACGACGCCAAGAGGGACTTAGATCCTGCAGTGCCAGGCATGCCCCCCTGCTTAAGCCAGTACATGTCCAGGCCCGTTTGAAGTTTGCCAGAGAGCATATGGATGATCCAGAAGAGGATTGGGAGAAAATCATGTGGTCAGATGAAACCAAAATAGAAAACTTTTTGGTAAAAACTCAACTCGCCGTGTTTGGAGGAAGAAGAATGCTGAGTTGCACTATACCTACTGTGAAGCATGGGGCTGGAAACTTCATTGCTTTGGGCTGTTTTTTTCTGCTAAGGGGACAGGACGACTGAATCCATGTTAAGGGAAGAATGAACGGGGCCATGTATCGTGTGATATTTTTAAGCCAAAACCTCTTTCCATCAGTGACAGCATTGAAGATGGAACGTGGCTGGATCTTACAGCATGACAATGATCCCAAACACATCACTCGGGCAAACAAAGGAGTAGCTCTGTTAAAAAAGCATTTCAAGGTCCTGAATGCTGCTGAGTTGCAGCCAAAGAACAACCATACCTACTGTGAAGCATGGGGGGTGGGAAACATCATTCTGCTTTGGGGCTGTTTTTATGCAAAGGGGACAGGACGACTGATCCGTGTTAAGGGAAGAATGAACGGGGCCATGTATCGTGAGATTTTAAGCCAAAACCTCCTTCCATCAGTGACAGCATTGAAGATGGGACGTGGCTGGGTCTTCCAGCATGAACAATGATCCCAAACACACCGCTCAGGCAACGAAGGAGTGGCTCCGTAAAAAGCATTTCAAGCTCCTGGAGTGGCCTAGCCAGTCTCCAGACCTCAACCCCATAGAAAAATTTGTGAAGGGAGTTAAAAGTCCATGTTGCCCCAAAACATCACTGCTCTAGAGGAGATCTGCATGGAGGAATGGGCCAAAATACCAGCTACAGTGTGTGCAAACCTGGTGAAGACTTACAGGAAACGTTTGACCTCTGTCATGGCCAACAAAACAACAACAAATGTTATGTTACAAAGTATTGAGTTGAACCAAATTTATTGACCAAATACTTATTTTCCACCATAATTTACAATTAAATTCTTTAAAAATCCTGCAATGTGATTTCCTGGATTTTGTTTCTCATTTTGTCTCTCATAGTTGTAAGTGTACCTATTATGAAAATTGCAGACCTCTCTCATTTTTCTAAGTAGGAGAACTTGCACAATCAGTAGCTGACTAAATACTTTTTTGCCCCACTGTTCACCACAAATGAGCATCTGACAGTCAGACAGATTGTGCACAAATGGAGGAAGACCATTGTTACTCTCTCCAGGAGAGTCAACCAACAAAGAACCCCAGGGTAACTTCTAAGCAACTGAAGGCCTCTCTCACATTGGCTAATGTTAATGTTCATGTTCATGAGTCCACCATCAGAAGAACACTGAACAACAATGGTGTGCATGTAAGGGTTGCAAGGAGAAAGACACCGCTCTCCAAAAAGAACATTGCTGCTCATCTGCAGTCTGCTAAAGACCTGGGTTCTCTTTATCTACTTTTAGGACTTGTGTGAAAATATGATGATGTTTTAGGTCGTATTTATTCTAAAGGGCTCACAAACTTTCAAGCACCACTGTACTACCTCTGGCAAAACTTATGGATCTATTTATTTGTTACAAAGTAAAAATTTAAGTGAACATCCTTAAAGAGTGCTAATTCCACCATTTTTGCCAGGGGTAACTTGGAGACTTGGCATTCAGTGCTTAGAGAGAATTGGAAGGTTTCCTCTTTCATTTCTGTGCCACACACTTTCAAAATAGGAATTCTCACAATTCATCACAGGTAATGTAAAATACAAATAAACGCCACAGCAAGTATTTAAGTTAAAATATTAAACCTAAAAGTTAAACCTAACTAATTTGTGGCAAGGCATTGCCTAAACAAATGTAAATCAGGTCTCAGTTGCGGTTGTTTATTACTGCCACAGCTACCTTGTGAGATAAAGTTTTTAACATTAATGAATCTTTTGTGTCGATGGTTGTGTTCAGCTCTGTAGTGAAGCCATCATCCATTTTACAATGCTTTCCAAAAAATGGTATATGGTTATATCAGTAGATCTGTGGCCAGTAGATGCTATGATATGTACTGAAGGGTTTTTTGTTCTTTACTCAATATATACTGACATAGGGTGACTCTGAGGTTAATTTTTATCCACAATAAGGAAGCAGACCTTTAGTGCCCCAGTGAAGATTCAGTCCTCCAATCATAAAAGTCTAGTGATAGCCCTTTATATCTATCTATATGTCTGTCTATCTGTCTGTCTGCCGATAATATTTGGACACATTTAACCATTTTGTGATCATTTACGGACCAATATTCTTTTGCTGATACGATAAGCAATGTTTAGCACATTATTGTGGCCGATACTGATGTTAAAAACCTATAAATTTAACCTTTCTAACCATTTAAAAATGTTGACATTATAATCCATAAATGAACTGTTGTTAAAAACAAGAACAATTCATTTTAGCAATAAAAAAGAATAAAATAATAATAAGCAATAAAAGTTACATCAGACATCATAATTACTGCAAACATAAGGTGCTGTTCACTTGAACTGCATTTTATTTCCTATCCTTCCATTAAAAAGGTAAGAATTTTTTTAGTCTTCAATTAGAAAGAGAAGAAAGAAATCTTAAGATTGAGAAGCCAAAAGAAATAACTGCATACATAACCGTACACTCAGCGACAGATATTTTGCTTAATGAGTAACAGCCAGAAGATAAAAAACAAAGAAATTTTCATATGTAAATATATAATAAATATTGAAACTGAAAAAATCCATACATAGGCAACTAATATATAGGCCGCAGACATATTGTGCATCACCAATTTTTAACACACTAACTTAATGGAACGAGGGGTGTGCACACTGATCCTGATCTGAGCTAGTTCTTCTCTACACAGCCTTTCACATGGTTTATGTTCAGGCAAATGAACCTCAAATAAAATGCAAGCCACCAGGACTGTCTCAGAAGAGAACAACACACTAAATATAGCTGTGCTAAAAGCGTCGTGTACTGTTTATTTACAATCCTTAAATGTTTCTGCTGAGTTGTATGAACATCATATCCACGTCATTGACTAATGGGGGAGTTCTCAATCTCTTTTATATGTTTTCCAGCCAGCGTATGTGTATAGATATCATCAAACCTGTTATCGTTCCCCTAAAACTTTTATTTTAAAAAATGAGACACTGGACACTTTGTTTAAAGTTCGATCCTAGCTTATCTGAGTGACTGAGATACTGACTATACACAGTGTAGTACAGGTATGTGCCAAAGTCATACCAAAGTCTTTTTAGGCTACTCTAATGTAAATAAATTGTATTTGCATAAGAAAACTGCATACAAACGATACGTAATGCTGAAAACATTATATTCGATGTAGTGTGTAGCAAATGCAGTGAGGTTGTGCTTGGTTCTCACACTTACAGTTAGATGCTGGGAGTGGGATTAGATCTGAGGGTCTCAGATTGATGAGGCATGTGCAGAACCAAGTAGAAACTCTGGCTGTGTCTGAAATTGCACCCTATTTACTATTTAGTCTTCTATTTAGGGTGTGGGCCATTTTGTATGGTTGTCTGAATTCTCAGTGGACAAATCGATTCCTAATATAGTACACTACTTTGTTACCCATAATGCACAGCAAATATAGTGGACAATCGATGTACACTACTTATGGACTAACGTACCACAATGCATAGCGGTGTCCTTCGGCTTTACTCGGCAAAGATGACGGACAGATCCGAAACCACCGTACTGACGATTTTTGTGTACAAATATAAGTACAAAACATTATTTAATGACTATTAACGCCAAACAGCTGATAATTTTATTAATTAATCAATTTTTGTTTACTGGTCAAAATGGTGAATTTCATATTCATGTATTCAAAATTTTAATGTGAACTTTCACAGTTTGACCATGAAATTCACAGTTCTACTATGAATTTTCATGGTAATTTGGCCACTTCATGGTTCTACTGTGAAATTTCATAGTACAACTGTAAACTTGGTGGACAATGAACTGACCATGAATTATTTCACAGTTTTACTATGAATTTTGGTGGTAATTTGGCCACTTCATGGTTCTACTCTCAAATTTCACAGTACATTTTTTCCTGGGTTAGTTTGTCGGACAAATGAGTGACGTTTTACACTTTGTCAGCTAAATTAAAACATCTCTAAACTGTTTTACTCCGAAGTCTTGTGACAGCAGTGGCAGGCTTGTTGAGGTTTTGGTTTTTGTTTATATGATGAAAGGTCAAGATAATTTGTTTCTGGTGGCAGTAAGAGTTGTCCAAATTCCCTCGTTTGTGTCGCTCACTGCTTCGCTCTATAGTGATCAGTGAATGAGTAAAGGAGTGGACAATTACAGACATATCCAATGACTAGCATGATAAACAGATCATGTACTGAGAAGGAGCTTGAACTGAAAGGAATTTCCCATGACGTGAAACTTGAAATGATGCCTTGGCGCCAAAACAACCCTGAAGAACGGAAGCTGGAATCCTTGACGATTCTCCTAACTTAATCAATGGTCAAAACGTAAAATAGTTTATTAAATACCACAATTAAACTGAGATCTTGTGAAATATAGTTAACCCAGACTAAGCGATTAACATCAAGCCTCCCCGTCTGGCGATTCTTTCCTCTTGGCTCGATAAACCTTTCAACACAAATACAAACGGAAACCTTCCCACTCTACAGTTTTTTTAACAGTCCTTTCGTAGTCGCGTACCATAAATATTTTTCCGCTACAACAACAACGTCTGCGTTTCGGAGGCTTACACTGCGCGCGACACAGCTGTTGCCAAAGCGCGTAAATTAGACCGTGGAGCGCTCAGGATCGAGGGCGTGCATTGTGAGCGCGCACTGATCTGGCACGCGATGCAGGCGCTCTCTAGGAAAGGAGGACACTGAAGCGCCTGACGTTGCAGTAGAACCTACATAATCAGCCTAATATGGCAAGAGATCTGCAAACCTCCAAAACAATCTTCTGAACGAATTTTGTTCCATCAGAAATCACACTTGTCAGTCACAGTGGGCGTAGCATACCCAGGTGGTCCCAGCATGCACTGCAAGTCGGTCATGCTGATGTTTTTTTCCCGTATTCCGGTCTCCTAAGCCACCCTTTTAAATTTTGGGGTGTCGTATAGTGTTATAGGTTGCACACGTTTATTCTATTGCGTTCCCAAAGCTCATTCATTTTATGTGTCTTAAGCATGTACAGTCATATACAGGTTTTAAGGACAGGATTACATTCTGTAAAACACGACCTTGACTGAAATGGTCATTGACTAGAAATTAAATAGTTACATACTCTTTTTATGCTACTGTAATATAAACATAAAGGGGATTACATAGATCAGATAGGGGAAGAAAACTTCAGAGATGCCGCTGAAAAAACGAATGATTGATGAGTGATTGAAACAATTGATACTATACCACTGACTTACAGGACTGTGGTGGTTAAGGTACTGGACTATGAACCAGAAGGTCCAGGATTCAAAACCCACCTCTGCCACTTCCTTGTGTAAGACCTTGTGCAAGACCTTTAACCCCCAATTGCTTGGATTCTAAGACTGTATCAATTGTAAGTCACTCTGGATAAGAGCATCTGCTAAATGACGTAAATGTAAATGATATTTTTGTTTGATGGAAGCCAAAAATGGATTACGAACAACACGGAAGATCAGCCAGATGAAACTGACTCAGCGGGTGAATGTGAACCAGTTTGTATAGTTCTAGGTTAGAGAGAATATACAGGTAGTAGAAATATAAACAAAGGGAGACTAGTTTACAATAAACAAGCACAAAAACGTTACTACGATTGCCATTTACAGAGTGTTACAAAGAAGCAGCGGGAAAAGTCATAAACACCAAACAGGGAGCTAACGAGCAAGCGAGCCCCTTAGTATAGATAGATAGATACTGTTATACAGAGCTATTCCAGGCTCTGAGTAGTTTATAATTAAAGGCTTCATCATGAACAATACGTTGGGTTATTGTCCTTCTTTCTATGCGATGCTATCTTATTTTTCATCGATAGCCAGAAAGCAGTTCATGTGTTGTTCCATGTATACAGATCAAATCATTGTCTGTAATTCGGGAAGAGAATAAGCTATGCGTTATCTAATAACCAGTCATTGGACGCTGGTTATAAGTGGTATGCTGGTCACCACATACCAAAAACATTCCAAAGAGGTGTTTGCCATTTTGTTCTTCAGGATTAAATCCCAGCGTTTTTTTTTTTTTGTTTTTTTTTGTTTTTTGGGGCTAAGCCAGAGTTCATGGGGTCTCCATCAACCAATCCCAGAGATCACAGGGCGGGCAGGCATAAACATGTGGCCCCTGGACAGGCTAGGGCTGTTGCAGGATAGGCAGGGATGATCCTCCAACCACCCAGTCATCCTAAGACACAGCGTTGTGTCTGCATGTGAAGCCTGAACTTTAGAATGATGCTATCTAGTAAAGCGATGATAGTGTGATAGTGGGCAACAAAACATTAACTAATGGTCAGTTAAAAGGTTGTATGGGGTGGTTAGTGTGGTCGTTCACAGCTCTTGAGAGATCCCGGTTCGAGCCTTGCACTCGGGACTCTGCCTTGTGTGGAGTTTGCAAACACATCCTCTCACATTCTAACACATCATTAGGTGGGTTGGGTGCTCCCAAAAAATTGGTCCGTGTGAATATGTCTGACTAGTGTCACTCTAACCTGTTTCCTGTCGTGAAAAATAGCAATGATGCCATTGATGATAGTAGAAATGTTTTCTTACTACGGTTAGTATATTAGTTTAATATACTTATAAAAAAAATCAACCTGTGATGTGATTGGGGTCCTAATAATCACTAAAGATGCATAACTGTAAGAATTTTTATAAACCATATTTAAATAGCACTCCCTCCGACCTTTTTATCACTAAAAAACACTCTAGCAGAGAAAATAGGCTTAAATCTTTTCCCATGCTTATCCCTGCTGATACCGAGTTCAGGGGAGGGATTGAGGGTTGAACGGATGGATGGTTGGCAGGGCCAGGCCTATACAGGAATTAACAGGGGCGGCAGTCCATCGCAAGGCTCGGTAGGGTTGGCATGACCCATACCTTGAAAGATTAAAAAAGCTTTAGAGGTGTGGGAATTCTTTCTTTGTTAAAATCAGCTTGGAAAAAAACAAGGCTAATGGCCAATCCAAACATATAAGCTAAAAAATGGACTGCTGGATGTTGTACATGAAAAGCACAAGACAGGAAAGACCACAAAACTGATTAGGTCTCTATGACCCATTACAAAAGCTTTATTTGCAACATTATGTTGTAGGCAAAAAAGGAAGAATCTGCAAAATTCTGCAAGTAAGAATGCCTGCTCTTTACATCCAACTCATCAGGACATTAAAAAATGTAAAAATGATAGCCTATATATGTAAAACTGCAAGGTTAAAAGAGTCCAGCCACGTAGCCTCTCATGCTTTTTACTGTGCTTGGTGCTTCCGTTCAAGGGAAAATGCCACGATTATAAGACTGTTAGAGAATTTCTTCGGAATGGAAAGAAGCAAGAGGAAAAAAGAGGAAAAATTTAACAATTTCAGGTGGACAAAGTCTAAAATGAAATCTCTAAATATTGTAACAAGCATAAAATATTGATTGCGACGTCAACATTTGATTACTTGCCATCAGAATGATACAGTATTTCTGTGATCAGACAAACATGTGTTCTTACAGGTCGTTGCTAAACAGCAAATGCCGGGCATATCCAAGGCAGTGGTCACACAGAAATTACCACCACTGGGGACAGAGATGGTGTGACGGACAGAAGAAGAAAGCACCGAGTGAAAGTGACAGAGAATCTCTTTGCACATTTGCCGAGGTACAGTGAGTGTTTGAGTAGGTGGACAGAAAGAAAAAACAGTAAGGCTTTGATGCACAGAGTTTAGGTTCCCACACTTGAAAGATTGTTAATGTGTTAGGAGCAGACCTTTGGAAAGGAGAGTGGGACAGAGTGGGAGTCATGTGCGTGGTGGGACACGGAGGTATTCCTGATCAACAGCAGTTGCGGGAGGAAATCGACTCTGCTGATTTTGTAATTAGGTATGATTTCTTGAACGAGAGACAATTGCTTGTTTCGTACATTATTGTTCTATGTTACAGCAGATCCAAAACAAACCTAGAGCTCAAAATCATGCAACACAGTGGGTAAATAACTATATTAGGCAGAGGAGCAGTTGTTCTCTACTATTGTTGTTCATGTAGAAAACAAATATCTGGTCTGTGTTTGCCTGTGTTGGTACCTTTCTTCTTTTTGTTATTTTCCCTTTGTCCTCCCAACTTGGCAACATGTCCTGCCTCATGCTCCTCCTGACCTCCTTGCCCATGCCACAAGTAGGCTTACAAATTATACATAGCATATACAGTGGTACCTCAGTGGTATCTCAGTGGTTCCAGAAGGCAAAATTGTTCCCATAAGGAATAATAGAATAAATAAGGAATAAACCCATAGTGACTTGCAAGTTACGGTATACAGTCTTACAATCCAAGCAATTGTGGGTTAAGGGTCTTGCTCAAGGACCCAACAGTGGCAGCTTGGCAGAGGTAGGATTTGAACCCTGGACCACTAGGCTACCACAGTCCTGTATAATGTAAATTGCAAACCCACAGAGAATCCACATTGTATGAGGCTTAATTTAAATGTATCATGAACCGATGAGTTTAATATAGTCTTTACTGTATCATAGCAGAGCCTGTTATACATTAACACTTACATTAACCTACAGAAAATTGTAAATACAAAGCTTATTTTACAATAAAGTGTTGAAAATATCATGTAATTTAATGAGTAGTGGATTGAAAGTGAAAAGTAAAGGCAAAACACTTTTACTGAACTCAGGGTGCTAGCATAGCTGCCAATGCTAACTTCAGCCGGAAGGATTTAGTTCCTGATTTCCTTCTGGTTGGCTCATTACTATCCATTTTAGGACCAATGGGGCCATATATGCTCCAAGAATACTTTACTGTAGAAGTGAAAATAAAGAAAAACATGAGAAACACAGCAACAATCTGCACTGAGAGCTATTGTGAATCTGAATCACTGAATGACAGTGTGCTAAATGGTGAATCGTGAATCATGAATCGAGTGTCAGTTGAAATGAGTCGACTCACACAAGTTTAAAAAGAGTGCAGAAGTTTAACGAAGCAAACAACGAGAAGTGAGACCAATTTTTCTAGTCAAACTGCCGTATCGAGAAACGAATTCGATGAGGAGGGGTACCACTGTAACTTGTAGGTTCTGTGCAAAGTGTGCCTGGTTGTACCTGATAAAATGGCTATTATTTGCATGAAAATAATACAGGAAATAAAAAATTCAACATTACAAGCACAGTAAGAAATAATATTCAGCTATGCTAACTCTGTGGTAGGAGCCAACTGCTGGAAACCACAGTTTCTGAAGGCCTGGTTTCGAATCCCATGTGCTGCTTGCAACATCTGTGTTGTTCCTCAGAATGCACCCAGTAAATTCCTGGTTAGGTCCCAGACCCTCCATGACCTTGATCATGCTAAACAGAGATAACAGAGGATGCTTTGTTCTTTGTTCTTCACTCTCAGGTGCAATCTTCCACCTCTGGGAGAAGAATATAGCAGAGATGTGGGGAATAAAACCAGCCTGGTTACAGCCAACCCCAGCATCCTCCATGATAAGTGAGTTCAAGTTGTGTAGTGTTCCATACATGTTTGAAATAGTCTCTTTCTTTGTCTTACAAGCTGAAAACTAATATCTTTATCCAGCTTTATTTACACAGTTTTCCTCAAAACTCAAGTAATAAGAAAAATGGCATCTACGTTCTACAAAATAATTGAAACACTAGTCCCACCAAACTAAAAGTGCCTAAATACATTTTGTCATTTCATTCACATTTAGTAGACACCCTTATTCAGATCATCTTACAACTAATACAGTCTTAATGTCCAAGCAATTGTGGGTTAAGGGTCTGACTCAAGGACCCAACAGCTTGTCAGAGGTTGGATTTGAACCCTGGACCTTCTATGCCACAGGCCAGTAGCTTAATTGCTAAGCCACTACAGTCCCACATGGCATGATAAGTGCCAACAAGACTTAGTGTGGGACTTTGTGAAATTGTTGTCCCATGCACAACCTGACTAATCTCAACCAAGACTTGTATGGTCTTCAAACTTGCCATTGGTCTTTGGGTAGCTTTCCTGATGAAAATCCTCATGTCTCTGTCATCGAATTCAGAGAGATGACCCAATTTTGGGCAAGATGTTGGTAGTACCATATCCTTTCCATTTACATTTATGTCATGTCGGGTGAACTCCAGACGCTAGCATAGCTGCTAAGCTAAATGCAGCCTGTGTTCTGGAGGATTCAGGTCCTGTTTGGCTTTTGGTTGGCTCTTATAGATGAACGCTTTAGGACCCATGGAAACTTATTGCACTAAGAGTACAGTGCATGATAAAAAATTGTGGGGAGCTTCAAGGAGGAAGTGCTGTTATGTACTGAATCATGAATCATGAATTCGTGAATCATTAGGAGTCGCGCGGCTCGACTCGTACAAGCTTAAGCAAGTGTGCCGAGTACTGAGCAAACGTGTAGCCAAATGTCATTAACAAGCTCTCGCTTCCCCTCAGGTTCAGGTCGCTGAACGAGCGGCGGCGTCCGTTTGTGGAGAACTTGCGTCCCTATGGGGACTCCCTCCTCTTGCTTCCAGCCTTCTCTTACAGTCAGAACACTGGCGTGTGTCTACGCGTGCTCTACACACTGGAGGACTTTGGGCTCAGTTGCCCACGGCCTGTCTTCCTCAACCCAGAGTACCTGATCAGCCTGTCAGGCTTTTGGCACGACCAAGGTCTTCGCACAGTGCGTCTCAGCTCAGGAGTCATAATGGCCAGCCTGGCACTGGAGCTGTGTAACAACGTTCACCTGTACGGATTCTGGCCCTTCGAACTGCACCCGAACACCCACGAGACGCTTTCCCACCACTACTATGATAACGTAAAGTACAAAGCAAGTGTCCACGCCATGCCGACTGAATTTGAGCACCTACTGAAGCTCCATACAGAGGGTGTGATCCATCTGCATGTAGGGGAATGCCCAAGTCACGGCCTTTAAACTGCTATCTTAAAAGTGAGATAATATTTAGTATGGTGCTAAATATAGTGTTAGAGTACACTAGATAGCGTACAGCAAATTCACTCTACCTGTACTGCAATATGAACGGACCGCTAAGGACGGTATGTAACGATGTTCACAAAAACTATTATTGCTACAATATTTATTTTGTTATAGTACGATCTGTTCAGGCTGAAAAAAGAGCAAACGTTTTTATTTAAATGACTAATTATAATTTATTACCAGCAGTTCAAAAATTTTTTAATTAATCTAGTATATGGGTTTAAGCACTGTAATATCTGTAAAGTTTCAGTTTTAGATTGAATTAAATGTAATGTTTTTAAATAGAGGACATCAATGAACTAAATCCTTAGCAGAGCTTAACTTTGTTATTTATAAATTATTCACCAGGACATCATGTTTCAATCAGATCCGTACTACTATAAGCTGAAAGACGTTTCGTATATAGGACTTGCAGATGCAGAAAACAAAATATTGGCTTCAATTCTGTCCAAAAAAGTTCCACTCTATGTGAGACTTAGTGCAGGGGTTTAACAGTGTGCCTCTGTCAGAAATGCACTTAACTCACCGGCCACTTTATGAGGCACTACTGTTCAACTCCATGTTAACGCAAATATCTAATCAGCCAATCACATGGCAGAAACTCAATGCATTTAGGCATGGAGACATGGTCAAGATGACCTGCTGAAGTTCAAACCGAGTATCAGAATGGGGAAGAAAGCTGATTTAAGTGACCTCAACTATGGCATGTTTTTTGGTGCCAGACGGGCTGGTCTGAGTATTCCGAAATTGCTGATCTACTGGGATTTTCACACACAGCCATCTCTAGGGTTTACAGAGAATGCTCCGACAAAAAAGAAAACATCCAGTGAGGGTAGTTCTCTGGGTGAAAATGCCTTGTTGATGCCAGAGATCAGAAGAGAATGGCAGATTTCTCTACACAGTCACCAGATCTTTGCTCATCACTGCTGCTTGCTACAGTGAACTGTTGGACGGGGAAAAAAGCTGGAAACAGGGAAGTTCACTTACATAGTCTTGTTGTACACTAAGATAAAATCATGCAAAGATTTAAATATTTAATATAAAACTCCAACACGTTTGGGTGTTCAAAATCCAAAATATCTTTTGTCTAAAACATTAGTCGTTAGGCTCAAGTCCAAAATTGAATCCTTAGTCTCACATTAAACACAACTAACTTGGAAACATTTTTCTACTATTGCTCAAATGTTTGAAGCCATTACCATTGAGTGGAACAACACTGATTTAGCAATTCTGGGTTTGGCCCATTTACATTGTGACAATCAAAAAAAGCTGTGGGCCATTTTGGATGTGACGAATAACTAGAAAGCAGCTATTAACTATGAGAAGCTTTTATGCTTTGAGTGTCACTGTTTACACTTTAGACTTCATGGACGTGCTTAGTTACGATGTGTAAGATTACTGAGCATTTATATTTGACAGAAGGAAGCAGAGCTGAGGTAATTGGAGGTGGTGAATCTCTATTGCATGAAATTGATAGTTTTATGATGCACAGTGGAACCTCAGAATTCGAACGCCTCTTCACTCAACAACAATTGTTTTTTGAACAGTTCGGGAAAAACATTTTTTTGCCCCCAAATGTGAACAAAAGTTCTGACTTCAAACATAGGCACCCTAATCAGCAATCCAACAATCTGCAATATAATAATAATAATAATAATAATAATAATAATAATAATAATAATAATAATAATATCATAATTTAATATAAGTTCATAATATGCCTATTGTCATATTATTAACTTATATTATATTGTGCGTATAAAAAATGAATTAATTAATATTATATTATGCATATAGTTACAAGTCTATGGGTGCAATTTCAAACACCTCCTCAGTCTTGGTACATGTATATTATATTATATATATATACGCATAATATAATATAATATAATATACATGTACCAAGACTGAGGAGGTGTGAAGTCAATGGCTATGAAGTTTCACTTTATTTTCACTTATTTCATGTCTTTATTGATTATTATTATTGTATTACATACGAAAATAGACTTAAAAAACAATTATTTGGGGGTCAGGAATGGATGATTCCTATTTACATTACTTTTTATGGGGAAATTTGATTCCAACTTTGACCAAATCGGAGTTCAAATGGCCTTCCACAACCAATTAAGTTCGTATTCTGAGGTTCCACTGTCTATCTGAAGTTCCATGTACAGTACAGCTCCGGGAAAAGTTAAGAGACAGCTGCAAAACTGTCCGTTTCTCTGGTTTTACTATTTGCAGCAATGACAAGAGCGTTTATTTGCTGTGACAACTGATCAAAATGACAAATAAGACGAAGTGTTTGTCAGACCTAAATTAATAATACAAATAATAATACAAAGAAAACAAGTTTCTATTCATTTTTGAACAAAATGAACAAAAAAACCCGCAGTAATCTTATAATTTAGGAAAGAAATACAATTTTCACTCACAGATTTCATGTATGTTGTACTTTTACTCAATAAATAAGATTTACATTTACATTTACAGCATTTAGCAGACGCCCTTATCCAGAGCGACTTACAATTGGTACAGTCCTACAATCCAAGCAATTGTGGGTTAAGGGTCTTGCTCAAGGACCCAACAGTGGCAGCTTGGTAGAGGTGGGATTTGAACCCTGGACCTTCTGGTCCATAGTCCAGTACCTTACCCGCTAGGCTACCACAGTCCAGTACCACAGGTTTAGTTCAGGCAATCACCTAATCAGTTCTTCATTAAGTAGAATGAGGTGTGTCTGTGTTGGAATTCATCAGACACTGGTAGATGTTGATTTTAAGAAAATTTGGGGTGGTCTCTTAATTTATCCAGAGCTGTATATGTGCCCTTCATTTGCTGACTCTGCCTGTCTTCCTTTCTAAGAAAGAGTGACATAATAGATAAAAAAAACTACAGCTTGCTTATTCCTGTACCAAATAGCTCAGTGTTATCAAGATTGGAAGAAGCAAAGAATTGGTTTTCCCTGCTCTAGTGCGTTCATTTAGAATGACCTGATCAGGGCTGGTTGCCAAAACTTCTCCATCTCCACTCTGACATTGTTAGGTGGTACAGTGAATAATTTCCTCCATAAGTTAACTGTGATGGCAATACAAAGTTCTCATGACTATGGCTTTCCAAGCTAAAGGCCACTATGCAGTAGACAGGACCAGCCATTTTCACAATTAATATATGCTACTGTATGTAATACCAGTTGTGAGATGAGCTGCCAGTCCTGTTCTAAGCGGATTTTTTCATGTTACTGAATCTCTTCTTCAGGGATCGAGCCTTTTATATGAAAAAAGAAGGTTTGTTAAAGAAGGAATGCTGTTATTTATTAAGATATGTAAAGGATTTAATTTCTTGAATGAGTGCCAGCGCAGCACTCGCCAAATGACTCAGTCTTTAATGTGTCGTCAATCTTGCTGCTTTGCCAACTGTGCCATTTATCACATTTTTTATAGCGCCCAAGTGCTGTGATGCAGATTGACAGAATCTACTGAATCTAATCTCAGGTACAGGAATTCTGGCGTGCCTTCTCAACAGATCCGAATGCCATATCCATTCTTCCGTAAACCAAGTCATGAGCAATGGCTTACTTTTCTGGGGAAAAAAAATATTAAAGAAATCGTCAGAGCGTGTAAGTCTAGCTTAAGAGTGCAGAATGCTGTCAAGAATGTACACTTGGTTTGTAAACTTATCCAATGTAATTTTGCATGTGCCTTCATCAAATAAAGGGACTTTTAATTGCCTTGATGTCATGTGAATAAAGCAATACTATCAGAGTCATTAAAAAAGGATAAAAGCGGATTATAAAACTGCTGTTAAGATGTATGGCATGGCTCTTTTTCCAACTGAGAGCAGGGTTGAACTTTGTGTGTGTGTACCGTGCATGTATTACATTGTAGGGACCAAATGTCCCCACAATGATAGAAAGATCTGACATGTTTTACATGGTGGGGACAGCTTGCTGGTCCCCATGAAGAAAACAGCTTTTTTAAAATAAAAACTATAACTTTATTTTGAAAAACCAAGAGTTAAAAGATTTGCTTTAGGGTACTGAGGCTAAGGTTAGGGTTAAAGGTAGGTGTAGCATTAATTGGCTATAGTAATCAGTATGTCAGTGGAAAGTCCACACAATGATAGAGTGTGTGTTTGTGTGTGTGTGTTTTGCCATACTTGTGAAAATCAAATGTCCTTAAAATTATAGGAAAACCTGTGTTGTGAAATCAAAATTCTAGAAAAGTGGACCTCACTTCTGGCAAATGGCAACTTTTATTGGAAAAACCAAAAGAGCCAAAAGACTTGCTTTAGGTTACTGAGGGTTGGGTTGAGAGTAGGTGTAGGTTTATCATTAATTAGCTGCAGGAGAGGAATGAAAGTCAACTGTAGTAAGACAGAATACCTGTGTGTAAATGAAAGGGAGGCAGGTGGAACAGTCAGGCTACAGGGATCAGTGGTCACAAAGGTCCAGGGGTTCAGGTACTTGGGATCAACTGTCCAAGGAAATGGGGAGTGCGGAAAAGAGGTAAAGAAGAGTAGGCAGGCAGGATGGAGTGGGTGGAGAAGAGTGTCAGGAGTGCTGTGTGACAAAAGATTTATAAGAGAGTAGTGAGACCAGCCTTGTTGTATGGCTTAGAGACAGTGGCACTGACAAAGAGACAGGAAGCAGAGCTGGAGGTGGCAGAACTTAAGATGTTGAGGTTCTCTTTAGGAGTGTCTAGGGTGGACAGGATTAGGAATGAGATCTTCAGAGGGACAGCACAGGTTGGAAAATTTGGAGACAAAATTCGAGAGGGAAGACTGAGATGGTTTGGACATGTGCAGAGGAGGGATAGTGGATATATTGGTAGGAGGATGTTGGCGATGGAGCTGCCAGGCAAGAGACGGAGAGGAAGACCAAAGAGGAGTTATTTGGGTGTGGTAAATGAAGATATGCAGGGAGTTGGGGTGACAGTAGAGGACGTGGAGGACAGGGTGGGTGAGGTGGAAACGTTTAACTCGCTGTGGTGACCCCTGATAAAGGGAGAAGCCAAAAGAAGAAGAAGCTGCAGTAGTCCTCCACTGTCATTACTGTCAATGGAAAGTCCTCACAAGTATACTAAGACAAGTGTGTGTGTGTGTGATGTTTATATTACATTATTACAGGGAACTTGTGCAGACATTTTGCTGATATAGAAAGAAAAACATATCTATGTATATTATATCTTATCTACCGGTTTATGGTAGCACATGACACACACCGACCCAAACCTGTTTTACAGCATCAGTTTGGTTGTTTATTTATTCATTTATTACTTAACGTCACATCAGCATCAATAGCATACATGACAGACACAAGGTCAGAGCTTTGATTAGCAAATGATTGATTTGCACTGCTGCTTTGGCCGTGGTGATCTGAAGGGGCGGGGCTGTGTATAGCTGTACTGTAGAACCAAAATGAAGGAAATGCTAATTGTAGACCTTACTAGAATTACTAGTCCCAAACTGCCCCCGTCCCAACTATTTTAGAATGTGCTGCAGTCCTGAAATGCAGGAATGGATGCTTATTAACAAATGAAATGAAGTTGACCAGACTAAACATGAAACATCTCAGGTTTATACTGTCTGCAATGAAATAAAAGTCAAAGGAACTGTAAGAACTGTGTTTTTTAATACGCATTTCCCGTGCCGTCCCAACTTCTTCTGATTTGGGGTTTTAAACTGAAAAATATAGAATACCTAAGACTTTGCACAGTACTGTATATGCTAGTGTACAACATATGCTGGTCTTTTTAGCGAGGAGATTTCTGAAGTGTTCTATTAATGACCACAAAGCGATTGGAGTCAGCTATGCTTCTATCCATGGGAAACTGCTTCCGGATGTGTTTATATTTAGATCTTGCTGTTATAGAAACAGTTCGACATTTTCCACTGAGATACAAATGTGCTAAGTCCCATGTTGCCGAGTGCATTTCTTTTCTGAAGCCCCTTATGTTTTCAGTCATTGTGATTGGGGTCAGTACTCACAGTCAATAGGCCTGTCATATAAAAGCTTGTTTTTTGTTCAGCATACCCACTCTCAGCATGTGCAGCTCTCGTGATGCTCTCGTGATGCGCTTCTAATGGATTCACGAGTCAGACTGTCCTCCAGCTGTAACATCGTGTGATTGAGTAGAAAACCACCTCCCAATACTGCTTTGGGGATCCATCCCAGCTAAAACTGTTGTAACATAAAGGCGGCTATTAGTACAGCAGAAAGCAATGTATGAAAAGCAAACAGGTTACATCTCTGAGCTACTGACCGGAAGCTTGTGTAGACTAATCGTAGAATTCGAACAGCTACAGGCTAAAACATTTTTTGTAATCCCTTCTAACCTTATTTTAAAAATGTATGTTATTGTTTAGATATTAAGCTAAGAAGAGTTTTTAACAAAACGTCTGCATCCATAGGGTGCACTTTATTAGATACATCTGCTCAACTGCTTGCTAATGCATGTATCTAGTCAGCCAATCACATGGCAGCAAATCAGTGCATTTAGGCATATAGACATGGTCAAGATGACCTGTTCAAAATGAGAATCAGAATGGGGAAGAAAGGTGATTTAAGAGACAAGGTATGGTTTTAGGTACTGGAATATTTCAAAAACTGCTGTTCTACTGGGATTTTCATGCATAGCCATCTCTAGGGTTTACAACGATTGATCTGAAAAAGAGAAAACATCCACTGCACCGAGTGGCATTGCTCTTGGCGAAAATGCCTTGTCGATGCCAGAGGAGAATGGCCAGACTAGTTCAAGATGATAGAAAGGTAATGGTTAATCAAATAACCACTCGTTTCAACCGAGGTATGCATAAGAGCACCTCTGAATGCACACCATGTGAAACCTTGAAGCAGATGGGCTACAGCAGCAGACGACCACACCGGGAGAACACCTGTCAGCTAAGAACAGTCAACTGAGGCTACAATTCACACAAATTGACCGAAAGTGGACAATAGAAGATTGGAAAAAACGTTGCTTGGTCTGATGAGTCTCGATTTCTGCTGCGTTCACTTGGGGTAAACAACATGAAACCAAGGATCAACGGTCCAGGCTGCTGCTGGTGGTGTAATGGTGTGGATATTTTCTTGCCATACTTTGGGTCCCTGAATGCCAACAGAGCGTTGTTTAAATGCTATCTGAGTATTGTTGCTGACCATGTCCATGCCTTTATGACCACAGTGTACCACCATCTTCTGATGGCTACTTCAAGCAGGATAACGCACCAGGTCTGAAACTGGTTTGTTCACCATGATGATGAGTTCACTGTACACCAATGGCCTCCCCAGTCACCAGATCTCAATCCAATAGAGCAGCTTTTGGGAGATTCGCATCATGGATGCACAGCCAACAAATTGGCAATAAATGTGATGCTAACATGTCAACATGGACTAAAATCTCTGAGGAATGTTTCCAGGACCTTGTTGAATCTATGTCACACAGAATTAAGGCAAAAGGGGTCCAAGGTGTATCTAATAAAGGGGCCAGTGTTTTTTTCTACATTAACTTGAAAATAGACATGATATTACAAAGTATACCATGTAGCATTTCTACGTATGGTATATAATATGGGGTTTGGACAACATCCAGATCATCTACAGTAAAGTTTCTCAGAACGTATCGTGGACGTTAAGTGATGCTTATGTTTGGTTACAGGGGCTTTACATTAGGGCTGCATCAGACCATCATAATTTGGCAACACAACACATTTGTGACAACGTTACAACCTGGCAAATGTTTCTTGCTGTAAGTGCATGTGCAAGCATAAAACGAGCAAGTGTTGTTTCCTGTTTTACGAGAGGTTTCCTTGAAATGCAGTCACTGGAACCTGAAACTCATACTGCACAACCTTTAACCAAGGCTGAAGAAATGCAAACGGTTTCAGCTTTACACTCAGTTTTGACTTGAATGAACACTTTATGTAGAAGACTAGACAGTTCTTTACATTAGGAACAGCATTCAAAACTAAACTCTCTTGTGTAAAGCTAATTAAAATGGCAAGTTTTATATATCAGTTGCCAACATCCATTTCTCAAAGATGTACACACTAGCTGCTTTATTGTTCACACACACAAAATCAGAGCTTTGGCACTATACAGAGACGCAGATGAGCTCTCCCGATTTGGGGAAAAACGGAGGTCAGTTATGAAGCAAGAGCCAGAGGTCAAGGAATGAGGGAAAGAGGATGATGAGAAAGGACAGTTGTCTTCCAGGAGATCCCATTGGTTTTCCATGTGTAGATATACACTGTTTAATGACTGTATTATGTTCTGTGAAATGGGATGTTGACTGAAATGGATGCTGAAAAGAAATAACTATAGTCATTTAGTCTTTTTAGGCTACTGTAATGTAAATATAAAGGGTGTTTTCACAAGATACTGCTGAAAACACAAGTGGAACGCTACCATATACACAACATCCCTACTGTCACTGCATTTTTTATTTATTAATAATTAATTCACAATAATTCTAGAAATACAATTATGTTCTGTTATGACCCTGTATAGGAGGAAGCTGTAATAGTTAAGAGGACGGTATGATGGACCT
>JAJAGP010004486.1:0-48985 GCA_025084515.1 Ancistrus triradiatus | reverse complement strand
GGAAAACAAAGATTAGCAATTTTTTTGTGCACCATAGTATTGTACTTATAACTTGTACTGCACATTTTCTGTGGAATATGTGCTATATAAATGAATTATCACTCATAGGGTTGACCTACTAGCATAGCTATTGCATTGCCAATTATGATGATGCATAGCTATCAGGATATGATGATTATCTGCATCTCTGGCACATGTAGCAATGACCTCTAATTCCTCTGCTGAATTAGAAATGCTGGTTCATCATCACATCTCTGGGGAGATCCACAGGCAGTGCACAGCCTCTTAGTGAACATCCACACATGCACCCAGCATGACGCCCCCACTTGCCAGTAATCCGTCTCAGCTAGGGCTATGTAGGCGTTGTACATAAAACCCACAACACCCTATGCCAAACCAACTTTAACACCCTTGACCATGACACCACACACGTGTACATGAACACACAAGCACCACATCACTCAGTACGTATGCAGGCCTTGTGTGGAGGATTTCGGTTTATCTCCCCCTTTTTTTTTTATATGGGGGCATCTTGTTTTTTCATTTGCTCTGTGGCATTTGTTCTTGCAGCTGAACATGTGCAGCACAATTTCTTGATTCTTCCACAGGCAGACAGCTGCGGTGCAAATTACACTAAAGCCATTTGCTGTGCGAGGATTAGGGCTGTACAGTGTGTGCGGAATGGAGGCAGGGGGTTCAGGCTTCCCCATGGGTCATATTAACCCCATCCAGCCAAAGAGGCTCACGTGCACCCTGCATCCTCTCTGGAGTCTTGGCACAGGAGGCAAAAACCCAACTGACCCTTAAGAAGAAGACAAGCGACCCAGGGCTGACCAAGACCTTTCATAATACATATGAAACTCTATGGAACTCAAGCAACCCACGACTGTTTCACGGTCGTTGGACCAAGAGGCTCAAATTAATATAATAAAAGTGAAAAAAAAAGGGTGAAAGGGTGTGAAGACTATGGTCAGACTGATCACTTGTAGCTAGCTGTCTGCATATTTGCCCTCTTATCTGTGAGCTTCAAACCATGTACGTGACACACTCTGATCCAACCTTGACCATGAATCATTTTGAACATGAATCACTGAAAATAAATTGATTTTCACAGGAAGAAGTCAAAACCCCCTGAAATTTTTGGTCGGTAACATGACGCCCCACAGCAGAGAGAAGGGATTTCGTTTATACTGAGAGATTCTTGTGTGCAGGAGTTACCCCCCTTCAAATCTGTAAACTGTGCCAACTTACGACTGCTTTGTTGTTGGTTCTTATGACTGATGCATGGCCAGAAGTCTGATCTCACTGGGCAAGGAGTACCCTTTTGTGCTGCTAAAATACAGTCAACCTCTACTAATCGGAAAACCTGAAAGAGATTCACATTTTATACAACGCTAAAATCATTTAATTAAACATATTAATGATGTGAGTTTTCCAAACATGTGCTTTAAGAACTCAGAGATTAGTAGAGAATAATATCCTTTTCCTGGATAAATCACACCATTTACATACTGGACCCTTTCTGTGTTTGAATGATAACATTGCCAGTGTTGAACAGCACTAAAATGCTACTAGAGAAATGATTTGTAGTGAGAACAGTTTTCCAGAAGTTTTGTCATCCAGGAGATGCAACTCAGTCAGTAAGAATTCTTACAGTGGACCATGTCATTGAATCTGTACGCCAGTTTGAGTTTCTTCCTCTTGGTAAGACGGGAGGAATTTGGTTCACCTATTGTAAAATCATAAAGACTATTTTTTAGAGAAGTGGCGTTAACAGATCAGCTCCATGTGCTGTGGAGTCTGGTGCTCACTGCCAGGTCCGACCATGAAATCCTAGTAGGGTAAATTAACTTTTAATTCACATATTTGAATCAGCTCCATGTTTGATTTTTTCCTCCACCACAATTTTACCCTTACTCCTTATGTTGCTTATGTATGAAACCCACAACACCCTATGCCGATGTGCATACTTCACATTTTATTCGAACTTTGACTCCATGACTTTAGTTTCGCTCTTAGATTTATCATCTACGCCGCCCAAGGAGGTTGGGTCCCTTTTTGAGTCTTGGTCCTCCCAAGGTTTCTTCCTATAACACTCATTGAGTTTTTCCTTGCCACTGTCGCCCTAGGCTTGCTCAATTTGGGATTGGACGTAGTTATTAGGAGATAATCTAAACTTGTAAAGTTGCTTTGAGACAGAGCTGCATTGTAAAAAGCGCTCTGTAAATAGATCTGACTTGACTTGACTTGACTTGACAACACCCTATGCCAGACCAACTTTAACACCCTTGACAGCACACATGGGTACATGAACACACAAGCACCACATCACTTCTCTAAAAAATGATCAGCTAAGCCTTGATGAGGTACTAAGTTTTCTTTTAGCTTCGCAGTGAAACCGCACAACTAATAACAAAGTAAGCTATAAGTTACAGTTACCAGTCTCCCCGGAGAAGGCATGGTGCAGGCGTAAGCCTGGCCTGGATGGGATGCCAGGCCATCACAGGACTTGGTAGGGGTCATTGTTGCAGCACCGGGGGATGAACCAGTCTTTCCTCATTCAGACACAGCCAATCATATAAAGTGGTATCTTGGTTTTGTTGTTAATTCGTTCCAGAAGGCTTGTCGAGAACTGAAAACGAAATTTTTTCCGTAAGGAATAATGTAAATTGAATTAATCCGTTACAGAACCCCAGAACATCCACACTGTATATTAATGGAGTTATTGTACAGGTACTCCCTGATTTACGATGGGGATATGTTTCGACATATTCATAATAAGGTTGAACCGATGAGTTTAATATAGTCTATAGGGTACATTTACACTTACAGTAACCTACAGATGGCCAAAATCATTAACACAAAGCCTATTTTATAATAAAGTGTTGAAAAACCTCATGTAATTTAGTGAGTAATTGATTGAAAGTGAAAAGTAAAAGCAAAACACTTACTCTGTTGGTGAACTCAGGGCGCTAGCATAGCTGCTAATGCTACCTGCAGCCTGTGTTCTGGAGCATTCACAGGCTTTTTTTCTTTTCAGTTGTATCTTATATACTAACCTTTTTAGGGTACATGGTTACTTATTTGCACTAAGAATACAGTGCTGTAGATGTAAAAATAAAGAAAAACATTATAAACAGCAGAGGTATTCACTAAGCAAAGGGTATTGTAAATCTGAATCACTGTGTGCTGAAACTGAATCACATACCGTGAATAGAGTTTTCACGAATCGTGAAGTGTCTTCAAGCTGTCCAAGAATCAATTCGATACAGACATCTTCTTCACTTCACCTCTTTCTGCTTTTCCTGGTGAGGGTCACAGTAATAAAAACATCTGCAAGATACAGTACTGTGAAAAAGTCTTGGGCCATCATTAGATTAGATCCTTATACAGTCTGAAGAAGCTTGATCAGGAATGGTCTTTTTGGATGTGTAACAGCCAAGCAATCACTTTTTCAGAAGAGGAACATAGTGAAAAGGCTAGAATATATAGAATATATTTAAAATAAAATTAAAATCATTAATGACACTTGCTAGTGCATGAGTTCACATGAGTTCAGTTTTGTGGGGCGCTAAGGCAAACAGACTTGCACAAGGTGCAAGGTGGGTCCAACCCTGTACAGGGCACAGGCCATTGCAGGTCACCTTTGCAATGTATTAGTGCATATGTTTGTTTTCCATCCTGTTTTTAACAAACTGCAATGGATAATGGCTTAAAAACACTGTCTCTAATTTGGAATGACAGTGAAAACCCTAATGCACAAAAGTAATATGCATAAACTTCTTTTGGCCCATCGTTTCCACACTGTGATCCATGGACTCCAAGTGATCTTTGCATGGGTTTTAGGTGGTCTGTAAACTTACTGTGACGGGAGCCGTGGCCAAATTTACAAATTGGTTCATCACCTTAAAAAGGTTAAGGATCACATTAGCTTCATGCCTGAAGTGCAATAGAAAAACTTTAAATGCCAAACAAGGGTACTAAACAACCACTTTTACAATAAGGGGAAAATGTACAGTAAATCGCATTTTGACCAAATCTTATGCATTGTTACATCTGAAAAATCTCATCCACTATAAACATTTCCATATACCGTCAATTTATTAGGTACACGTCCTTGTCCAATGTTATCAGTACCAATTGCCATATAGATGCATATTGTTGTTCTACAGTTAGAGACTGTCCATCTGTCCATCTGTTTCTCTGCATACCACCACAGGTCAGGTACTATTTGGGTGGTGGGTCATCGTCAGCACTGCAGTGACACTGACATGGTTAGTGTGTGTTAGTGTGTGTTGAACTGGTACAACACAGCAGTGCTGGAGTTTTGAACATCTCAATGCCAATGCTAGACTGAAAATAGCCCACCAACCAAAAATGTTCAGCCACCAGCATCCTGTAGGCAGTGTCCTGTGAGCACGGATGAAGGATTAGAGGATGACTAACACAAACTGTGCAGCAATGGATGAGCTAATGTCTCTGACTTTACATCTACAAGGTGGATTTTTACCTACTGTTTACCTTCTAGGTTGCTTGCATTTTGGTTTAATTTCTCCAAAGAAAAGATGAGTTACCAAAACACCATAAAGCAACAGGTTTAAATGAGACTCACAGAATACGTGTATAAAGAGAGCACTTGACCTGGGATCAAGAGGTACGAAACCCTACACCGGCTTAGTGGGCACTTAAAGGTGTAATAGAACCTGTTAGTACCCCACATCTGGGTTATGGCAAGTGTAGATGGCGTGTGGGCAGAAGTTCATGTTTGTGGTCATGTGTATGTGTGGGTTGAACCTGTATTACCTCAGTGATTAGAAAACCATCTGCAAGTATCTAGGTGTCATTATCTCTTTGTGAGGCCATGCAGCCTTATATTTACACACTAAGTGGTAGTGCCCTGGCTTGACACGCGAGTGACTTTATGACCACACACACACACACACACACACACACACACACACAGTTTACTCTCATGTTTATTTGCTGCCTAGTGCTGTGTTTTCAGATGTTGCTTTGTATCACCTCTGCTTGGCAGGGTAATGCAGTAGGTACTGCTAGTGAGAATCCTTTTAAGAGAATAAAAACACTATGTTGTGATATGATGATTGAAACATTTGTGTTATTCAAGCTAAAACAAAGCTAAAACTCATCCCATACTGAATGCTGTTCATAGTAACATGGGCAGTGATATAGCACATGGCTTTATGTTGCTTATGCACCTCTTTTAGAGTTTTTATATTATTTAATGCTGTTATACTGAACATCCTTATTGTAAATTCCAAAAGAAGTAGAAATTCCAAAACTTTTGTTTCTTTGCTCCACAAAATGAGACTAGATTACCTTCAGAATTTTCACTCCATATTACCAGTCAAAATGGAGACTTACTTTTAGATAATACTAATAGCAAATGTTATTTTATGTTATTATCTTGTTATTTCTGCAGTGTAATTATTTTTCCTGTTTGCATACATGTTCATAAAACACATGAGCTGCTTATTAAAAATATAATATGTTCATTATTACTGTTATTGGTGGTGAGTGGTGAGTGGTGCAGTGGCAGGGTCAGATGTGGCATGGACACGTTTCAATTTGTCTGAGAGAAGGGAGGTCGATGGGAGATCATCACCCAGAGCTGCCTTCAACAACACCTAACAGCCAAAGGATGGACCAGTGTCCTGTTCAGGACTTAAGCCAATATTAAGGACTATATTCTTTGGGGACACTCCACAACCCTGAGCAAGAAATAATGGGGTTTAAAAAATAGTTTGTGGTTTATTGAGGATGTCTTCATCAGATAATGACCAGCACAAAGTGTTTGTACCTTATTAAAAATGAATCTAAATATCGAGTATTTTATATATTTATTATTATTAGGTTAATTATAATACTATAGTTGTAGTAGTAAGATAAATTAAACTTTATTGATGTTTGAGGAGAAATTCAGTAGTAGTAGCGGTAGAAATAGTAGCTGTTATTGTAGTACTGGCAGTATTAAAAGTACTAGTAGTAGTGGTATGTGTCTGTGGAACACTGGTTGAACTCCAATGAGCTTCAAACCTATCCATATTTACTCTTTGTTATAAGTCAGATTTCTTTTAGCCAAGAAAGGACATTGCCATTGACCTTTACTGATAGGTGTCAGACTGGTTTTCAGTGCAAGACACAGCGGGCAAAGAAAGCCAAACATTTCCTAACAAAGCCCCTCCTCGAGGGAATTCAGCCCCAGGAGCAGCTGCAGAAACAAGAGCCCTACCTGCAGATGCACTAAACTCAATAGAGGAAAAAGTTAGCCTTTAATCTCCAAATGATCCTTAGAGAATTGTCAGCACACTTCAAACAGTATAGCAAAAAACTGAGGCCAAGACTTTATATCTTGGGACTTCAATTTGTTGCCAAGATTTTTTGAGACACTTTTGCAGTATAATATATAAAAGAAAGCATACGGTATTAATATACAGCTACCTATTTTCCAACTATGATACTAATGTGATAGGCATATACGTCTGTATAATATGGACATGGTTATCAGAGTCACAGTTCCTGGGAGCGCCATTTTTTTACCACAAATGTACAGACAAGACACAAATGAGACATTAGCTTTTACATACTGTAAAGACTACTCAAAAAGGACATCAAATTACTTATCAGAGTACAGAGTGTCTGTAAGGTCTAACATTCATGAGTCAGTACAGTTTCATGCCCAGTCCTCTAAATTAATGTTTATTACCAAATATGTCTGTCTTGCTCTTATTAGCAATATAGGAAATATATGTAAATGCAGTATATATTTCTGTACTGCAAAGCACTTTGAGTTAATGCTGTATGAAAGGTGCTACATAAATAAAGATTATTATTGTTAAAGATCATTATATTGCCAGTATGTCGATATGTGATTGCAAATGGGGGGAATGTAAAACCTATAACATAAATGGTTATAAAAATAAAATTTTAATAGTCAGTGAGCCATTCAAGTGCTAAACAGTGAATACTGTGAACGAATAATAAAACTGAGTCATTTTGAGCTAAACATTACTTAAGGATTAATGAAAGATAGAGCTGTTCTGTCGGGGGGAGGTTGTCGGGTTAGGGAACTGTAGGTGGTGGTTTGTGGGGTGAAGCGTGCCATGGACGAAGCCATAGTATCCGTAGCGACCGCAGAAAGACAGCTGCAGGTGCCGACACGGGGCCTGGAGGGGATCAGAGGACCCAATGGCAACTGTTGGCCTAATGCTGCAGGGATAAATAATAAAACAACTGTTAGATAAGCACTCCCATTCAAGCGAAGAAGATGGAAGGACAAGACGAGAGGAGGGGTGGTGAATTAAAGGAATAAACCATGTCAGAACCCTAAATCCTGCCATCATGGTTTGGCACTGGAGATCATGGCCAGAGGTTTAATTAAACAGATGTTGCAATGAATATTTCAACCCAGGAGAAACTGGATAGTGGAGTGAGGTGATGTCATTTGCAGAGGGATCACTTATTAAGTGCCAGTGCACACTTGGCTAGGGCACTAAAACTGTGGTAGATATCATGCTCTTTAGTGATGTGCATGGACAGGGTGTATGTGTGTGTGTAATGTTGTTTATTTTGGTGTAAATGAAATGCAATGGTAAACAATTAAACAAATCTAGGCTGCAACTTTATTAGGGACTGTTCATAGAGCAAGTCAGGACAACCTTTGTCAAGTCCAAGACACCTTAAGGTGAGCTCCAAGTCAAAATGGCTCTCATAATAACAGTTTACATAAAAACTCTTCGTACTGTTAATCATGTCTGGGTCTCTGGTAGCCTAGTGGTTAAGGTACTAGATGCTGGACCAGAAGGTCCAGGGTTCAAATCCCACCTCAACCAAGCTGCCACTATTGGGTCCTTGAGCAAGGCCCTTAACCCACAATTGCTTGGATTGTAAGACTTTGCTTGTATCAATTGTAAGTCGCTCTGGATAAGGGCGTCTGCTAAATGCTGTAAATGTAAGTGTCGCTTAACGTAGTTAAGAAGCAGGAGACTTTTGTGCTTGCTTTCTCTTCTTGTGTGTGTGTGTGTGTGAGAGAGAGAGAGAGAGAGATGCCTACAGAAAAAAAAAACATTTACAAGGAAGTTACCTAAACTTAGCATGAGTGTGCATGTGTTAGCCTTCACATGATTGTGAGTTTGTGTGTGGTGCATCTTGTTCTCTTCTCAGGTTGCTTCCTAGTAAACATTTGGTCCTGTCAGAGAGTGTAAATAAAAATGGTGAAAACATCATCTGCTAATGAAGATTCTTCATTAATTTATCTTAGCATTGCACACTGTATAAACCCAATGTGCAGCTTCTAACTGATAGGAAGGAAGTGGAAGGTGCAGGTGGAGGCCAATCAGAGACACCATCTATATCAGTTACCTTACACTGATACACACTCACTCTGCAGAATTTGATTTCTCAAGTTTCATTTGTAATTTGTCATTCGTAATAGTCGGTGAGTGAATTGGACTGTGGAGAGGGAGAAAGGTTTGACTGTACAAATGTCACAAGTTCATTTGTTGAGATTGTAAAGCAACTGTAGATATAATAAGAAAGTGATTCTGAAAAGAAAAGCATTTTTACCTTGTTTACATTTGATTACTTTTTGTGATAAATATTACGTTTTTGTGAGTAATATATTTGATTACATTCCACAATAGTTTCTGTTTTCCACAAATTATGCTAAGTTGTTTTACAGCATATTCAATTCTGCTTGCTATATTGCTAAATCCTAGATTTGGCACTCTTGGTAGTATCTCAAGTCACATACACTTGAGCTTGTTTTTGCACACTATTTAGCACTGTAGTACATGATTTTGAGACGATTGAGTGAAATAAATAAGCCAGAAACAAGCCAGAATCTTGGGAGGCCATTTTCCAAGAACGAGACAAATCCAAGACATGTAAAAATCCAGGAAATCACATTGTAGGATTTTTAAAGAATTTAATTGTACATCATGGTGGAAAATAAGTATTTGGTCACCCACAAACAAAAAATTGTAGACCTGCACCAGGCTGGGAAGAGTGAATCTACAGGCAGGTTGGTGTGAATAAATCAACTGTGGGAGCAATTGTAAGAACATGGAAGACATACAAGACCATTGATAATCTCCCTCGATCTGGGGCCCCACGCAAGATCTCATCCCGTGGGGTCAAAATGATCATGAGAACGTTGAGTAAAAATCCCAGAACTACACGGAGGGACCTGATGAATGACCTGCAGAGAGCTGGGACCATACAGGTACATGTAGTGTAAGCTCTAAATCTAGTGAGAATGGTGAAGTTCATACAAACTGAAGAACAGGATGTAAACACAAGAAGTCTACTCTGGATCCGAATGCTTTTTCCTTAGGCATTTAACAAACTCGCTTTGATCATATTGTTTCATTAGTTTATATGGAAAAATGGTAAGTTGCACTTTACACACACACACTCACACAAACATGCACATACAAGTACACACACACACACCGAGGTTAGACTATGAAGATTTTTGATGATACTTTAAAATATCAAGTAGAAAAATCGTGTTGTACAATAGTTTGGGAACCCCTGGTAAAATTACAGTTTTGTTAATGTTGTAGCTAAAATATCTCAACCTTTGTGGGAAAGTCATTTAAATAGAACACAGCTCTGCTATTTGTAAGGCATCAGTTTGAAACACTGCTAAGCATGAGTCATAACGTTTGATGTGGTCAAAACTGTGTGCAACATTTTCCAGTAGCTCCATTGGTGTTTTTAAGGTCCCATCACTTTATTGACTTGTTATTGCCTCATTAAAATGTGCAGTAACATGGTTATCAATTTGTTCTCAGCAGGGGTTGTGTTAACATCATTTATTTAGAAGGTCAACAAAACGTCATTTGACCAGTGGGTTCCAAACTTTTGCATACGACTGTAAGGGACTTTAGACTGGTGTAAGGTGAGCCCTCATTTTGGTGCATGTCAGAATGCTGGCAGCATTATTCTGAACCCACTGTAAGTATATAGTACAGCTCTTGGACAGCTTGCACATGAGACCAGTACAGTAATCTCATCAGAACCAGTAAAAACACAATCATTAATTAAGTGAACATTTTGTAATCTATGCCTGGGGAAAAACAGGTAAAACAGCAATGTTTTGTCAGTGTGTACTGAATTTATTTGAGTTATTTCAGGTTATTTTTACTTCAGTTGAGTGACTGTGTTGTAAGTTGTACCTCTCACAACTCCCTCAAATTACTTGGTATGGTTATGATCTACATTAACTAACAGCTTAACCTTATATCAGCACTCCTATTCTGAAATTCTTTGGTAGCCTGGAATGATGTATAATGGTCTAATAGTGCAGCTTTTACTTTTTAGCCCTCAAGTGCTGAATGACCATGGCTCAGACTGGTGAGACTCCATTACTCTCCACTGTATGGGGGTATGTGTCCACCACCCCTGGGTTTTCTTTTCGCTCGTTATGCCTGGCATCCGGCATGCTCAGCAGGGGAACTCTATCCGCGTTTTTCGTTGGGACTCTGCCTCAGAGTGTAGCTTTCCCATTAACTAAAACAAATCCTGCCATATTTTTAGCCTCTGTAATTACCCTGTCTCAGCATTTTAAATCTTGAAAGAAATATATGCATACCCTCCACCATCACTACCCCTGCTCATTCGTATCATCGTTCAGATATAGCTAACCTTCCTGACTGTAACATGAATCTCAGATAGCAGTGTTAAAATGAGCTTGGTGATGTTAACGGTTCTGTAATGTGAGCTGCAATACAGAGGTGAGAAGAGTTTTTTTTTTTTTTTTTTTTTTTTTTTTTTACTTGTATCATATGAACCTGTTCTAATTTTGACAATGAAATATTACAAGGGTGATTTTCCAGTTTGTGTATGTGTTTTGTATATGTTATGTAAAAGGCAATCATCTTAATACAAATAGACTTTGAAACTACTTTACATTTACATTTACAGCATTTAGCAGACGCCCTTATCCAGAGCGACTTACAATTGATACAGTCTTGCAGTCCAAGCAATTGTGGGTTAAGGGCCTTGCTCAAGGACCCAACAGTGGCAGCTTGGCAGAGTTGGGATTTGAACCCTGGACCTTTTGGTCCATAGTCCAGTACCTTAACCGCTAGGCTACCACAGTACTTTAAGTCAAATCAAGTTAACCTCTCCTTCTGCTGGCAGCAACTTCACATTTTTTGTGTAGGAGAAGAGTGCCAAATCAAGAGTTCTCCACATTCATTTTAGCTGCTTCAACACAGGGCGACCATGTCATCCTCCACTCATCTCAGAATCCTTGTGATTAAAGACATTCTCCATCCCTTAGAGGCCTCTTGGCACTGACAAAAGCTGTCATTCCTCTGTGAGGTCGGAGTGTGCCAGCCAACAGCTGCAGGGTTCAAGCCTATCCAGCAGAACTGCTGCCTGCCCATTAGTGCAATCCCAGCAGCCGTTGGGCCACCGGGTGGTCAGTGCAGTGCAAGTGTGAGGCTCAGGAGTCTGAGCCACCAGAGACTGGAAGCATCAATGCCACTATTGTTTCAGCATGGTGTGCACAGCTTCTGCAACAATCCACAGAGGGTACTGAGGTCTTACAAATGGCGTGGTATTAAATTCTCAGTCTTTACAATCAAAGTTTATAAAAACTCAGTGCTTGCAGCATTATATATTCAGTAAAGTTGGCTTGGGAAAATGATTGATGCAAGCTGTTGGGACAATACAATATCTAAATTTGGAAATTGAGATGCCACTCCAGAAAGTCGGATGTATCCCTACTGAGGAAAACATGACTTTATGGGGCAATACGGACAACACAGAGGCAAAGTTCATAAGTACTTTTTTATTATTGGGATGTGTTGTTAGGCATAGACTGTGAGCTACATAAGAGTGTTTAATATATTTGAGCACAGTTTTACCTTTAAATTCTCCAAAAACCTACATACCAAGTACAGTGCTCATTATTAATTCGTTCCAGAAGGCTTGTCAAAAAAGACAAGTACTGAGAAAATTTTTCCCACAAGGAGTAATGTAAATTGAATGAATCCGTTCCAGACCCCCAGAAAATCCACACTGTATAAGACATTATATGCAATGATGGAGTTGTATTGTAGAGGTGCTCCCTGATTTATAATGGGGATATGTTCTGACAAATCCATCATAAGTTAAATGTATCATGAAGTGAGGAGTTTAACGAGTGTTTGATACAGCGGTCTATACTGTATCATAGCAGAACCTATGATAATTAATGATAAGTAAGTTAATGTTTAACCTACAAATGGCCAAAAGCATTAACACAAAGCTTATTTTATAATAAAGTGTTGAAAAATCTCATGTAATTTAGTGAGTAATGGACTGAAAGTGAAAAGTAGAAGCAAAACACTTACTCTATTGGTGAACTCAGGGTGCTAGCATAGCTGCTAAGCTACTAACTGCAACCTGTGTTCTGAAGCATTCAAGTCCTGTTTTGCTTTCAGTTGCCTTTTATAAACTAACCTTTTTAGGACCCATGGAGACTTATTGCACTAAGAATACAGTACTGTAGATGTAAAAATGAACAAACACGATGAACAAACACGATCTGAATCACTGAATCACTGTGTACTGAATTGTGAATCATGAATCGTGAATCGAGTTTCGGCTGAAACGTGTCACAAAGCTTGATTCATACAAGTTTAAGCAAGTGCGCTGAGCAAATGATGAGAACCTTATATAACCTCATCTTATATAATCCTGAGTTGGATCCTGTTGTACATTGTAAGACTGTATCAGATGTAAGTTGCTCTGGATGCCTTGCTGTAATCGAAAATGATGTTAAAACCCACATTATTCACTTTCCTTAATTATGATTAACAGCACAATAGTAAATATAATAATAAAATATAATAAATGTCATAATTATTATAAGTATAGCCCTAATCTAAATTGCTATTTATGCTTGGTTATATTCCAGCATCCAGAATTACATGGTAGCAGGAATATTTATTTAGAGCTGTGATTACGGTTTTGGATTGGTATACACTTTAGTGATTTCTAACTTTGAGAACCTTAAGAACTGACATGGCATAAAATCTGTACTTTGTTGTCGCACTATAAATCTAAATGATAACCTTTGGGGTTATGTAAGAAGAGTTTTAAACTGAACGCTTTTTTAAGAAACTGAGAATGTTAGCATAGCAGTTAACTAACACTGTCGCAGCATCAAGTCTAATGCCCGTAAATGCTAAAGAGTCGAAGGTCTGTTGACCTTTGACATAAAACTGGCATGTGTGGTCACTGTGGGCCCTCTGCACTGACAGATATCAGAGTGCCAAAATACTCAGGAAAAAACTAACACAGATGAAAAAGCGGTGTTAGGGTTAATGCAGTACAAAGTAAAGCATCACTGTAATCTGATTGTTTTTTGGTGAAATTAAGTAGTATTAATCACATTAACATGTTACAGTTAATGTCCTATGCTTCTAATCACATAACAGCTTAGTAAATGACATAGGTTTCGTTAACAATATAGATTGCATTTTATGTAGGTAATACTGATCCCCTGTCTTTTATGTAATTTGCATATATTAAACTGCCTGCTGTTACATTGTGAGATGTGGATGTGTCTTTCCAGTGTGCACAAATCATAACATCACTTTTAAGACATGACAGAAGGCAGATTCTAAATGCTTCAGTATATAGAGACATTCTCATTACTTTGAGTTTAATTCACTTCACTGTGGAAGATAAACTACACAGGATTAAATCACCCTTCATTGCCATTTCAGTGAGTTAAAGTACAATTGAAATTCATGAGATTGTGGCATTTATTGCATGGCCGAATACATTCTGGCATGCCTCCCAGCCATGTTTAGTATACCGACTACAACAAACTAGATCCCTCTATGTGCCATCACATGATACCCCCCAGAAAATGTCACTGCCCTCCCAGTCAAAGCCTTGATTTATTGTCGCTTTTGTCTTATCTGATTGGTATCAATTTGTATGTTCTTTACTGTGTGAACACTGCAGTCACACTCACCTGGAGACCAAAATTTCCAGGCTGACTGGTGGGAGCTGGTCTAAATGCATTTCCAGTGAACACATTTCCACTGCAATGGAAATACAACCCTAAATCAGAAAAAGTTGGGACAGTATAGAAAATGCATATTAAAAAACACATAGTGTTTCTTACATTTACTTTGACTTTTACTTCATTGCAGACAGTTTGAACCTAAGATATTTCATGTTTTGTCTGGTCAACTTTATTTCATTTATTAATAAACATCCATTCCTGCATTTAAGGCCTACAACACATTCCAAAAAAAAGTTGGGACGGTAAAGCATTTACCAATTTGTAGCATTTCCATTCCTTTTCACCACACTTAAAAGATGTTTTAGCACAGAGGGAACCAAGTAATTTAGTCTTTCAGGTGTTATTTTGTCCCATTCTTCCTGCAAACACGTCTTAAGATGTGCAATGCGGTGGTCATTGTCGCATTTTTCTTTTCAAAATTCTACACACATCCTCTATTGAGGACAGGTCAGGACTGCACGTAGGCCAGTCTAGTACCTTTACCCTCTTTTTCCGCTGCCATGCCTGTGTAATGTGTGCAGCACGTGGTTTTGCATTGCCTTGTTGAAAAATGCATGGACATCCCTGAAAAAGATGATGTCTTGAAGGCAGCATATGTATTTTTCTGTATTAATGCTACCATCACAGTTATGCAAATTACCTTTGCCAAGTTCACTGACACAACCCCATACCCTGGCAGACCCTGGCTTTTGGACTTGTTGCTGATAACAGTCTGGATGGTCCTTTTTGTCTTAGGTGACCAGATCACACAGCGTCCATTTTTCCCAAAAAAATATCTGCAATACTGATTCATCTGACTGCAATACACGTTTCCACTGTGTGATGCCTCCGAGCCCAGAAAAGTAGATACCGCTTCTGGACATGATTAACAAGAGGCTTTTTTTTTGTACAGTGTTTTAAGTGCCATTTTGAATGTAACTCTGTATTGTAGTGCTTGACAAAGGTTTGCCAAAGTAATCACTTGCCCATGTGGTTATGTCAACTATTGATGAATGATGGTTCTTGATGCAGTGCCACTGAAATTCCTCCCAGTTTCTTGAATTGTTTAATGATAGTATGCATTGTAGAGGGAGAAATAACCAAATCACTTCCAATCTTTCTTTGAGGTACAATGTTTTTAAACATTTCAGTAACTTTCTCATTAAATTTGTTGACAAACTGGAGATCCTCTGGCCATTTTTGCTCATTAAAGACTAAGCCTTTACTGGATGCTGCCTTTGTACCAACTCATGATCACAATCACCTGTTGACATCACCTGTTTAAATCACAGAATTATGTAGGGTTTTTTAAATTTATTACCAGCTCTAGATTGCCCCCGTCCCAACTTTTTTTGGAATGTGTTGCAGGTCTGAATTGACGGAATGGATGTTTATTAACAAACGAAGTTGACCAGACAAAACATAAAATATCTCAGTTTCATAGTCTGCAATGAAATAAAAGTCAGAGTAAAGGTAAGGAACGCTGTGCATGTTTTTTATATGCATTTTACAAACTCTCACAAGTTCTGATTTGGGGTGGTAGTGTGTCACTAAAAGACCTTTTCAGACATTTCCCCACATGCCTTGTTTTGTATTCACAGACATTTTATATTTGGACTGTGGTAGTCTAGCGGTTTGGACTGTGGTAGCCAGAAGGTCTAGGGTTCAAATCCCACCTCTGCCTTGCTGACCACTGTTGGGTCCTTGAACAAGACCCTTAACCCACAATTGCTTGGATTGTAAGACTGTATAACCTGTAAGTCGCTCTGGATAAGGGCGTCTGATAAATGCTGTAAATGTAAATGTGTAGTGAAAGAACGAGGAATATAAAATAAACCAACAGTATCAGACTATGCAAGGGTCTAACTGGGGAGATGTTGCTTGAAGCCACATCTAAATGAACATACAGAAGGGCACCTCTAGTGTAGTTAGTAAATCAGTATACTTTGTTAATCCTGAATTAATATATTTATTCTTTCAAAGTGCCAATCAGAGCTTTTATTTTGTCACACAGTGCTCTAGAGGTGTGCTGGAGTTCAGTCAGTCTGTATGAGTCATTAAATAGCATTTCTTTACTTAGCTGTCAGAACACAAATCACCTACTCCGCCAATTCAGTGAGGCTCTGACCTCAGAAAAGATCAGGGAAATGCTTAGTCAGTCGTCTAAAGATAACACATGGCATGGTAAAAGTATATCATCATTTTAAATTAGAGTTTAGGTTACTTGTTTTTCTATCTTGGGATGTCCTGTTACAAACTTAGCTTAAATGGTCTCCTGTATAACATTTTGTTGGAAATGTATAAGAGATTTATGGAGTCATTTGTATCTCATAAATGAATAAAGTCATGTTTTCTTCAGGTATTATGATGGCTTGTCTTGCTGATTTATTGCACTGTCATACTTTAGAGGTGGGACCACAGGGAGCTTACACAGTTGTGTTCGAATACGTTTGTGACAGTGTTAAGTCACTGGTTTGGTCCGTGAGAAACAAGTCAGAGATATTTTCTGCGTTCTGAATATTTCACTGAAGCTTCCATTTTTCGTAGTTTTCACCATTATTCCATTCAGAAAAGCAGTAAATGAACAGTACTATTTTTGTTTATCCCGTGAAAATGACTTCGGTTAAAATTAGGATCCACACACTTACTGTCACCTAGTGGATAACTCCTGCAGTGCAGCAACTCTGGTTTCTTGTTCTAAATCAAGTATGTAATTAAAGAGCAGTTAGAGTCCATATTTTAAAATAAGAGCAGTAAATTAAGCTTTAATAAAAATAGACTGCTTCTTATCCTCTGTAATGCAATACACTATCTGAAAGTGTGACAAATAGATTGACTCTTGATGTTCAAAACTACAAAATCTTATGTTACATCCTATCCAGAATAAAAAAATGTGGCATGATCTCAAATTAATACCAGTGTTTTTATTTCTAGTGTTGTCAATTGTGTGTGTGTGTGTTTTGATGGTGAGTTTATGGGATAGCATTACAAAGTGTAATCCTTCCCTGTGGGTCAGGACCCCAGACCTTCTCATCCTCCTAAAGCACTGCACTTCCAACAGCTGAATCAGCAGAGACGAACCTGACTGCTGTCTATGCAAAAATTAGCACTATACACATGCACAGATGCACACATGGACACACACACACAGTGTAGACATGTCCTTGAGCACATACTCTAGGTAGTACACATGAGGAAACAAGTATTACTGTGTTGAAAACTAACCCCATGTTCAAAAAGCAAAACAATTCTTCAGCAACTCCACTGCACAGCTCACATTCAAACTATAGAAGACTGTGGGTGTCTTGGGGATGAGGCTTTGTCATGGTGGAACAGTGTGATAATTACAGACTTATTAACAAAAATCTGCTCTCTGAGCAGTTAGATTGTCAACAGCTTGACATAAATATCCTATGCAAATTTTAGAAACATTTTATATCACTTATCACGTCATTTAATATTCCACTGAATGTTCATCTCCTAATTTGTCGTTTTACAAGAATAATCCAAATTCATTCTTGTTCATAAACGGATTGTTGCTTTTTAATAGCATATGTTCTAATTGTTACAGATTTGTATGGGTTTTCAGAGGAACATAAAAAAATAAGCAGCATAATTACTTCATATAAGAAGTAAATGATTTTTATTAGATTGCTTTGTCAGTTACACTGTCTAAAAACACTGCAAAGGCTAAAAGGATAATTTATATTAACCATGAGTTTGATAACCGTTGTTATAACTAATCTTTTCCTTTAGATGTATAGAAATGTGACAAAGTCACTGCTTCACACACAAAATAAGATGAATCTGTTCAGTATTTGCTATGATGTTTTGTCCTGTGCACCTGTTTTCACCTGCCCACAATCCATTCATTGCCAGTGAAGTTTGTGTGGCCAGGCATGGTTCGAAACGTGCTCACAACATTGGAAAAAAATAAAAGAAAGAAAAAAAGAAAAAGACCAGAATGTTCCTTTTGAGAAATCACTTTCTTGTACACTTTCCGCTTTCAGCTTTCAAAGTATCAATACCAGAAACTATACAGGTTTTAAAAGAGTAGAGTTGAGCTTGTATTCCCTCTTGTGGCTGATTATGGTACTGCAGGAGGCCAATAATATGCTCAAAAACGATCATCTACCGAGTCCGGTATCTAATAATAATAATAATAATAATAATAATAATAATAATGATGATGATGATAAAATGTATTTAATGTTACAAAATATTACCACTCACTAAAAACACAGCATATATTGTCAGCATATATTGTCTGTTAGACTAAAACACGACATCTGCTGGTCATTGCTGTTTTTTTTCACCAGGATATTTACAAACAGAGGATGCACATCGGCGGTTAACATAATCAACAGATTTTTACTTATATGTTCTTTAGATGTCATATACAATGATGCTTTAACCATTCGCTAAACCACATGCCAGTATAAAGTAACTGCACCTTTTTCATTAAGTACCATGTGAAAACTGTACTTATCTACTGCATTTCATGTTATATAAGGTAAATCAGATAAAACCATTTTGGAATATAAAACCATTAAGATAAAACTATTGCGTTTAAATAAAGACATAAATGATTTCAACTTGTATATTAATATCTGCAATACAAAGTACAGAAGCTGCTCATATTAATGAAAGTAATCTCATGATTAGGTGATCAGTATTAGGGGTCACGCTTTGGCCGCTAGAGGCCACTGTTGATCCGTTGATCAGGTGGCGTTCTGTGTGAAATTGGTGAGACTTGTTGTTGGGCCTATGTATGCACACCTTTGGGCTCACACAGTTGTTGCACCATTGCACCGCTTCATGCCTTGCAACACTAAGCCATGTCCTTCAGGTTTTCTTTATTGTTTAATTTTCTTTCTTTTTGATAAACATTTATTTTCTTTGTTTCTTTTATTTATTTATATGTTGGTTCATCAGGGACGCCAGACCTCGTCAACCCTGGCCGCCCTGTGTGTTTGATATTATACAGGGTAGCCGGTCCGTGGCCGAGTACATGGAGGAATTCTGCGATGCAGCCACTGAGAGCTGTTTTTGTGATCTCCTGCTCATGCCTGTGTTTGAGAGGGGCCTTGACGATGGGCTGGAGAATGAGCTTTTGCCATTCCTTCCCGCCTCCCTGGGCACGTCGTGTCCGTAAGCTCCGTACCTGAGCATTTAGCGCCACCTAGCTCTGTACCTGAGCAAGTAAGCTCTGTACTTAAGCATTTAACACCGCCTAGCTCCGTACTTGAGCTTGCCGCACCCATTAGCGCCATACCTGAGCACGTAAAGCTTCGTACTTGAGCAGTTAGCGCCGCCCAGCTCCATACCTGAGCTCTCCGCGCCTATTAGCATCACTTTTGAGCAGGTTAGCTCTGTGCCTGAGCCTCGTGTGCACCGGACGTTTTACGCTGACCCCTGCACCGCTGTCGTTTGTGCCCACTCCTGTTTTTGGAAGAAATGGATGCTGTGTGCTCTGGACTGAAGACAAAAAGGACTATCCAGACTATTATCAGTAACAAGTTCAAAATCCAGGGTTCGCCATGGTATGGGGCTGTGCCAGTATCCTTGGCAAAGGTAATTTGCACTTCCATGATGGCAGCATTAATTAAAGTATGTTGAGATTTTAGAGCAACATATGGTGCCTTCATGTCCACATATTTCCAGGGACGTCCATGCATTTTTCAACAACACAATGCAAAACTACATGCTGCACACATTACAAAAACATGAATAGGGTACAGGAACTGGACTGGTCTCTCTCTCTGTGTGTGTGTGTGTGTGTGTGTGTGTGTGTGTGTGTGTGTGTGTGTGTGTGTGTGTGTAAACAGATGGTAAAATATTGCTCTGTATCAGCTATTACTGGAAGCATTGTTTTCTCTGTTAGATGTATTGTAAATTTTGTTGTCCTGTTCAAATTTTCATTTTGTACATGGAAACAAATTAAGTATATATATTTGAAAAGTGTGTGTGTGTGTGTGTGCGTGTGTGCGTGTGTGCGTGTGTGCGTGTGTGCGTGTGTGCGTGTGTGTGTGTAAAACTCATTTTCTTCTTTATTTGTTGTCGTCTCGACGCGCAAATTCAAGTTGAATTATATTCGAGGGGAGTCAACTCCCATTGCCATTAAATGGACTCGGAGAGTTGACTCTGGTATCCACCAGATCTTCAAGGAGAAGTAGGAAATGGGAAGGACGTTTAATCATGCCATAAAATTGTACATTTGTACTTCCCGCTTCATGACAGCTCTAGCCATCATTTCATGTGAAGTGTACAAGCAAGCGCCCTCTGTCCGTCAGTACAACACCTTCAGTCCTTGATAACATTAGCGAGGAGCTGTACTGAACCACAGCCTGAGAAATAACCACACATCCTCTTTAACATGGAGAGAAAAGTAGCTCGAGAATTTCGCCACAAGGTAAGCGAGTAAATATTTATATTTATATTGATACATAGCCCTGCTGTTAAATAGTTTGATAGTTTGGTGAGCCGTAGTCGTTTAGGAAGAACGGGAGTAGCTACGCACCTGATACACAGAGGCTATCAGATGTTACAAACGATAGTGTTTGTCTGCTTATGTCAAATAAGCAAATTAAAAATGTTTTTGGATATTTTGGACATTCTTTAAAGATACCTTGTCTTTCATTTGACTTATGTCTTCTAGAGTTTCAACTTATCTCTCCATGCCAACCTGTATCTTTCCCCATGATTTGCATTTGCTCCTAACATGTAGGTTTTGATTGATTATAAATGTGTTAATTCATTCATTTCTTAACATTTAGGACCACGAACTATACAAAATATACAAATAAAACAAGCTGCTATGCACAACAGTTGAACACAGTTTAGTATCATTTGTGTAGGGCCTAACGTGCACTAATGACAGGTTTTAAATATAAGAAAGCATAGTGATGAAAGGTAATGGTTATACATATTCGTTCTACGTTTCCGTTAAATAAACATTGATTGCATAGTTAATTATATTCTTTAGTAACTATTTGAACGGTGATATGCATAGTTTTTGTAACAGATCATGATAAATCCATAATTACACTTTGCATGACAGGACCATATGTACATGTAAGTTAGAAACAGATACCAAGGCACTCTTAGGTGAGGTGTGCAATTGATCTATCATACCCCATCTGCTGTTTGTTTGTATGTGGTGTGTGTGTGTGGTATGTGTGTGTGAGAGGACTGAGAGAACTGAGAGAGGAGAGAGGAGAGAGAGAGAGAGAGAGAGAGAGAGAGAGAGAGAGAGAGAGAATGAATGTCACACAATAAGTCCTGCTGGATATACTGAGTGTAAAACAAAGGCAGCCACATGGAGAAGATTTATTAATTTATTGTTCTGCCAAGCCACTATCCGTGTTAGCCCTTCAGATTTAAATTGATACTTGCATACAGAGCCTGTATTTGGACATCTGCTGTATATTAATTAATTATTTTCATTAGTTACAGCTTGAATTTCTTTTTAAACAACAATATACTGAAGAAGCAAGAATAAAAGTGAATCGTGCTAGGAATATCTGGTTTATGGTTTTATGGTGTCAAAGTCCTAGCTACAGCTCATGTGGGAATTGTAAAATACGCATTAATTGTACCACCTGCCCTCTCCACCTGGAACATTTACAGCTTCTATTGTAGAATGTTCTGTGCTGTTCTATGCAAGTCTCTTCTGTCAACCAAAAGATTTGTTAAAAAGATGAAAACATCATACAATGTAAATAAACAGTATTTTAGTACAGCATACAAATTTCCCTGTATTTTCTGGTTGTATAATAATAAAGAGACTGAGAAATAATTACGTGATCATTATGCCATAGCTGAAACGATGGTATATCTAATCTAATGGTGGCTTGAGATGTTTGCACACGAGTGTGTATGTATATGTGTGTATATATATATATATACACACACAAAGGCTGACCCTCATTAACACTTCTAAAATGCCCACTTCTGTATTTTCCAGCTCAGATTTATTTTCACAAGGGATCATTTTAAGAAATCACTTATCCATAAAACAGAGGGGCACGTCCACATGGAACACCATGTTTAAGTACAATATCTTAATTCCTCACCTGAAATGAAATAATATGACTTAAACCATCAGTGAGGATTCTTATTATTCATAGTTAATTCTCAGTCCCTATTTCAGCTACTTCATATCACAGTCAAGCATGCATCACGTAATGCTAATATGTGTTTTTATGTAAAAAAATATTATATATATATAATATACGATTATAAAAATAATATAATATGTATATATATAATTCTGCTCAATAACTACTTTTATTAGACACAACATGTGCAAGCCGATATCCAGGCTTGTTGTTAAACCACACACTGGACTCTGTGTGTTTATGCAAAGGAATCTGCCGTCACACTAATCAGTGTTACACCCATAAGGGAGCATAAAGGAGTGTCTGGTTGCTCATATAAACAAGAAATGAAAATGTGATGAACAGCATTAAAAACCCTTTGTCTGTATTAGTATCATAGAATTCTGACAGTAGTAGACCCTCCACCATACATATCAGATTATTTTCAGTGCAGTCGACCTTCCTTTACGCCAAATCCATCTTGAGTGTTTGTTGCTAGGTTTTTGTTTTCTTTGATAATAAAATGTGATTGTAGTCAAAGTCCCTGTAGTGCATAGCAGACTCCAGGTGATTATGTGTGTGATGTGATATCAGGAAAGGCTTTTCCAGGGTAACCCTTCCAAATAATCTATTGGCATCTGATGGTAGTTTTGGAGTCTTGGTGACTCCAAGGCACTGCTCCAAGACACTATTGTAACTCTCGAATAGTGATGGAGAATGTTTTTACTTCTTATACAATCCTCCTCACTGCACGTGGGGGCAAAATAAACTTTTTTTCCACGCTATTTTGTCACAGTTCCAGTTGATTGGCACATTTTAAATTATTTCCCTAACTGTAGACCAGGCAAGAAAATGGTCATTCTCACTATGAGTTCACATCTCACCCATTTCACTAGAACTGGCTGAACCATAACTTTGATTGTAAACCTGTCTCCATGTGCATTATAACAGTCAAAGTATTTTAGCAAAGCGTTTGATAAACAATGTAAACTGCTTCTGTGACAGTACATTGGCCTGGCACAATAAGGTAAACTGAGATGCTCTTTGAGAGACCGTTCAGTGACTGTGCATGACCAGGTTTAGTGGAGCAGATCAGCACCCGACTATTTCCACCTAATCTGCCCAGCCAGGAACAATAGCATGTGTCACATCAGTTCCCCAGGTCACATACACACACCTCCCACATTAAACTGCAAATGCCAGTGCTCGCGCTCTCTCTCTCTCTCTCTCTCTCTCTCTCTCTCTCTCTCTCTCTCTCCCCCTCTCCCCCTCTCCCATTCTCTTTCCTATTGCTGCTCTGTATGTGAGAGAGATGTGTGGCATTGTTGACTGGCCTAAACGTTTTCTTAAAATTTTTCTACAGCAGTCTAGCCACCACAAGGTAAGTAAGAGTGTTTTGCACTGGGACGTGATTACCACAGGACTTTGTATAGATTTGCTCTTGTTAATTGCAGGTGGAGTTGCTGATTGATAATGAGGCAGAGAAGGATTACCTGTATGACGTACTGCGCATGTATCACCAGTGAGTCCCACCAAGATCTGTAGCTGATGTAGTGTTACCCTGGGTGTGTGTGTTTAATATGGGGGCTGTATCTTTTCTGTATTCACTGAGGTTTGGGCCAGTTGTAATGCGCATTAGATCGGTTAAATTATTTAGCTGTTTTCTTATTTTGTATCCTCAGCTTAATTCTAAACTTGAGTGAAAATGATGTTCATCAGTTCATCTTTCACCATGCTAAGGACCATTGGGAAAATTGTAACATATAATTCGATTATCCTTCATTTAAATGAAAAAAAGAAAGAAAGAAATGAATATGTTTTTTCTATCTGCTTTCTGTGTGGCTTCCATATTGGATGGAGATCTGATAGTTTCCACTCCCCTCCACCCTGTCACACGGCCATTCACTAAAGCCCCTTTGCTGCTGATATTTGAGTCAGGACTGAATAACAGTCATTAAAGATTATAGACCAGGAACAGAACACTAAATTCATAACATTTATTGAAAAGGGCCATTTTCCTGCTTCAGATACCGTTTAGAAGCGGCTGCCATAGTTAGGAGTATTTCAGAATTAATTAAGTAATATTCCTTCTGCAGTAATCATTTTGAGTAGGAAACTGACTAGCCATGTATCTTCTATGAAGAAATATTTCTAATGGCTTGACTGCCTAATTGCATTTGAACCTCATTTAAAGAAAATGTTGTTTAGGGTTATAGTGCAGAGTCAACATAATTGTTGAAAATAAAATTTAGTAGTTGAAAAGTCAGTTTTTAGATTTGATAATAATGAAAAGAATGTCTTTACGATCATAAATACTTGTTCTTTTATGTAATGGCTATATCTAAAATGAATAGTGTAGTAAATCGTGTATTAAAATAAGAGTATTTAAATTAAAAGTGCATACACATATGAAAATGTGTGAAGTTTAATTTACACAAACAATCTGCATAGTAGTGGAAAATTAAAGTAAATGTCAGAAGAGCTGGTGGATTAAAGTGATGGAAAAGCAAATAGATTAATCCTCGTGAGTACCAAAAATTTTGGTAACAAAGGAATAACGATTATGAACCAGTTTGTTACAAAAACATTTTTTAGACTACAAGTGGTGCAGTATGGTGTAATTTGTGCTTTTCAAAGTTCAGTGACAATGCACTTTACATCAATTCACAGACTCTTGGAATGGGGTTAGTGACCATAGGCTTGTTTAGGTCTGCTCTGCTGTAGGGCCAAATTGAACCTTCTACTGAAGGGTTCTTGCGCTAGAATTGTTTCTAAAGCCATTTAAAACCTAGTAGAGAGTGTTGAAATTAGTTCAGCACTTTATGGCCTGTTTTTAACTATTAATTTGTTTGGCTATTGCTGTGTGACTGTGGTGGTGTTAGCATTTTTGCTACACAATAACAGCACTTACAGTTATCTGGGGTAGATCTAGCTTAACAAATAGACTTTTGAGAAATTGTGATAGTGCCAGTATTTGTCTATGAGGATTGCATGACTCTATGCTTCATTTTACGCACCTCTGTAGTAAGTAAACTATAAATATGTAATTTTAAGTATCTAATTTTAAGCAATTTCTAACGGAATTCAATTTCAAAACGGAAGCCTTGGGTATTTTTGTCATGTTTTTAAAAAAATTCTATCCCTTTCACCCCCACTAACCTGATTTAAAATCAAACCACAATGTGCTTGACTTTCTTTTGCTCATATTTAGATTTGGGCTTTGTTTCTATAACACTTTAAATCATTCTGCTTTCTGTTAGGTCTATGGACCTGCCTGTTCTGGTGGGGGACCTGAAGCTGGTGATCAATGAACCAAATCGCCTGCCTCTGTTTGATGCCATCAGGCCTCTTATCCCTCTCAAACATCAGGTGGAGTATGACAACCTTACACCAAAGAGATCCAGGTAAGAGAAGATGTGTGAGTTTATATAAGATATAAACAAACATACACAAAGAGCTTTCGGATGGAGAAATAGTGACACGGATGTGATGGGTTGTGACACATCCCCTTTTGGTGGCTAGGAGTAATTGGTGTTTGCTCAGTGAAGCATGTCAACGAATGCTGGTTATGAGCCCCAGGAGTGCCAACCATGTGTAACAAATAGCTCTAATTAGAGCAAGAACTAAACTGCCGCAGTTAAAGTGGATCTGTTTGCCCAGAATGTGTGCTATGTGGCCACCAGTGGTACAGTCCAGTCTGTTGTGCAACCCAACCCGAAGAAGTTTGTGTACCGATACTAAATTCATTATTAGAAGTGAACAAACAGCCTGCACATATGCACTCAATAGTGCAATCTTCCAAAGACGATGCTCGTAATCCAGTCCAGTCGGTGGCGATAATGCACCAATAAGGTATGCCAATCTCCATAAACCCCAAAAGAAGAAGAAGAAATTAGTGACCAATCATAGGCACATTATATGTATACATATATATATATATATATATATATATATATATATATATACACTTAACTGTTTCGGAACATCAAACCATTTTAAATATTAGTCAAAGACAACACCTGTAAACACAATGAAGGTGTTTATTATTAAGGGAGAAAAAAATCCAAACCTACATGTCCCTGTGTGAAAAAGCCCCTACATAACCCCCCCCCCAACCCCACCCCCCGTTAAAACATAACATAACTATTGTTTATAACACCTGAGTTCACTGTCTCTAGCCAGACCCAGGCCTGATTATTGCCACACCTGTTCTCAATCAGGACATCACTTAAATAGGACCTGCCTGACAAAGTGAAGTACACCAAAAGATCCTTAAAAGCTAAACATCATGCCGAGATCCAAAGAAATTCAGGAACAATTGAGAAAGAAAGTAATTGAGATTTATCAGTCTGGAAAGGGTTATAAAGCCATTTCTAAAGCTTTGGGGGACTCCAGCGAACCACAGTGAGAGCCATTATCCACAAATGGCGAAGACATGGGACCAGTTGGTGAACATTCCCAGGAGTGGGCCGGTCGACCAAAATTACCCCCAAGAGCGCAAGCGACGACTCATCCAAGAGGTCACAAAAGACCCCACAAAAACATCCAAAGAACTGCAGGCTTCACTTGCCTCAGTTAAGGTTTCATGCCTCCACCAAAGTAACAGACTGGGCAAAAATGGCCTGCATGGCAGAGTTACAAGAGAAAAATCACTGGCCCCCCCTGAGCAAAAAGAACGTTAAAGGCTCGTCTCAGTTTTTTTCCAGAAACACATCTTGATGATCCCCAAGACTTTTAGGAAAACATTCTGTGGACTTGACGAGACAAAATTTGAACTCTTTGGAAGGTGTGTGTCCCATTACATCTGGCGTAAAAGTAACACAGCATTTCAGAAAAAGAACATTATAAAAAGCACAGTAACATGTGGTGGTGGTAGTGTGATGGTCTGGGGCTGTTTTGCTGCTTCAGGACCTGGAAGACTTGCTGTGATAAATGGAACTATGAATTCTGCTGTCTACCATAAAATCCTGAAGGAGAATGTCCGGCCATCTGTTCGAGACTTCAAGCTGAAACGAACTTGGGTTCTGCAGCAGGACAATGATCTAAGACACACCAGCAAGTCCAGCTCTGAATGGCTGAAGAAAAACAAAATGAAGGCTTTGGAGTGGCCTAGTCAAAGTCCTGACCTGAATCCTATTGAGATGCTGTGGCATGACCTTAAAAAGGCCGTTCATGATCGAAAACCCTCCAATGTGGCTGAATTACAACAATTCTGCAAAGATGAGTGGCCAAAATTCCTCCACAATGCTGTAAAAGACTCACTGCAAGTTATCACAAACGCTTGGTTGCAATTGTTGCTGCTAAGGGTGGCCCAACCAGTTATTAGGTTTAGGGGACAATCACTTTTTCACACAGGGTATTAGGGGTCACACTTGGGCCGCTAGTGGCCAGTGTTAACCCTTCATGGCAGCATGTACTCCCCCAGCATACTGGAGATTCCGCTAAGCTGACACTAGAGGCCAGTGTCGGCTTAGTTAGTGTGTGGGATCCACACATACCAGCGCAATCACGTTTGCACGGCTGATTGGCAGCGTGATTGCGTTGTGAATGCCCGCACCTGTCAGTAATGCTATTTAAGAGCCCGCTTTGCCACTGACAGGTTCCGCATCCTCTCACACTTTATGCACGCTTAGTGCACGAGGCCTCACCGGTCTTACTTTTCGGTCAATATCGCTCCAGTAGGGAAAATGGTACGGCCCATCTTGCACAGAAGGTGGGTCGAGTAGAGCTGCAAGGCTCGAGGTAATGTGTTTAGGGCTTAGTTGCTAGGTAAAGGGAAATCTCTTCACCGGCTCGAACATCCTCTCCCTTCTTTTCCGCTTTCCGGTTGCTCGACGTGAGCGATCTCTCTGTTGTGCCGCTGCCTGTGCTGCTGTCGCACTGCGCACACGCATCTCTAGCGCACCTTGGCATTTCTCGGCGCAGCGAGTAGAGCTCGGCTCTGAAGCGCCCGCGTCCGACCTGCGCATGCTTGGACCGCTGTTTGCTCTCCGCGCTTCACCTTTGAGATCATTGTTCTCACGCCGGTGCTACTGTTGCACTGCGCACGCGAACCCCCACAGTGCACCTCGGCATTCTCCGGCACAGCCGAGCTCTAGTGAGCAGGCCTCGGCAGTGTAGTGTCCAGACCCGACCTGCGCATGCGTGGACCGCTGTTTGCGCTCTGTGCTTTAATCTCGTAAATAATAACTTAACTTCTTCTTATTCCCGTCGTAGCCTTTTAGATAGTGTAGATTTTGTATATTGAGTCCACATTAGGCGGATCCTTTGTCTGCCGTTAGGCTCAACTGCTCTTTCCCCCGGGTCCTAATGTCTGGTGTGTGGCAAGCCGTTATTGCACTCACCTGCGATACTAGAGATCGGGGGTTCGAGTTCCGGGTCCTGCACGAACGGCAGGCACGTTAATTCATCTCCTTTTTGGTTCACTAATTCCATCTGGAGCTAACCGCACTTGGGTCCTAGAATAAAATAAAATAAAATATAAAGTATATTTTATTTTCACAGTTTGCCGTCCATTTAAATATAGCGCACCGTAACACAGCTCCATGTAGGTTTGGATTTTTTTTCTCCCTTAATAATAAACACCTTCATACCTTCAATTAAAAACCGCATTTTGTGTTTACTTGTGTTGTCTTTGACTAATATTTTAATTGGTTTGATGTTCCGAAACACATAAGTGTGACAAACATAGGAAAAAATAGGAAATCAGGAAGGGGGCAAACACGTTTTCACACCACTATACATCCATCCATCCATCCATCCATCCATGTATCTATCTCTTTAAATTTTGCTTATAACTAGAATTTCTTTTGTGTATACAGGAAGTTAAAGGAGGTGCGTTTGAACCGGATGCACCCTGAGGGCTTGGGGCTGAGTGTACGAGGTGGCCTGGAGTTTGGCTGTGGACTCTTCATCTCACAGATTGTAAAGGATGGACAGGCTGCAAATGTGGGCCTACAGGTATGTGTGAATTAGAGAGATAAACAGAAAAACAGAGAAAAATACAAAGAGCGTGGTCCCAACTCTAAAGTACTGCATCGTAAGTCACCTGTAAATCACTTTGTCTTTATAATTAATTTAAATATGTATCACATTTTTGTGAATATTGTTGTAATAAAAACATATTAGAAATGACATAATCTGAAATCTTTCCTTTACAATTACTAGAAATGGTTCATCCAAAAACAGCATGTTGTCTTATCAATGGTCACCTAAGGATGGCCATAATGTATTGTAGAAAATAATAACTAAGCCTATAGTCTTAACACTGCTAACAAGTGCTTAGTTCTGTAGTGTTTATCTTATTTTGGTTGCTCCCGTTGTCTTTTCAGTGTGATGTGTATCTGACATGGTTCTGAACAAAACGGACCCCCCTGCACTGTGGATACATAAGCATACCACTAGATGGAGAAATAGAACTATATACAGTGATACCTCGAGAATTCGTTCCAGAAGGCTTGTCGAGAAACGGAACAAAAAAACAACTACCGAGCAAGTTTTTCCCTTAAGGAGTAATGTCAATTGAATCAATCCGTTCCAGACCCCACATTCACACTGTACAAGGCATTATATGCAACAATGGAGTTGTATTGTAGAGATACTCCCTGATTTATGAAGGGGATATGTTCAGACAAATCCATCGTAAGTTACATGTATCATGAACTGAGAGGTTTAACAAGTATTAAGTAGAGCTATGATAAGTAATGACAAGTAAGCTAATGTTTAAAATACTTAAATTGATCCTACAGCTGGCCAAAATAATTAACACAAAGCTTATTTTATAATAAAGTGTTGGAAAATCTCATGTAATTTAGTGAATAATGAATTGAAAGTGAAAAGTCAAAGCAACTCTATTGATGACCTTCGAGCACTAGCATAGCTGCTAATGCTAATTGCAGCCTGTGTTCTGGAGCATTCAATTCCTGTTTTGCTTTCCGTTGGCTCTTATGAACTAACCTTTTTATGATCCATGGAGACTAATTTGCACTAAGAATACAGTACTGTAGATGTAAAAATAAAGAAAGCACTATAAAAATAGTGAATATATAAAATATATAATATATATTTTATATATAAAATTCAAGTTTTATCCTGGTCAGGGTCAGGTGGGGGCACGGTGGAGGTTCCAGAACCTACAGTCAGAATTCATAGGGTGCAGATCCTACAGTGGTGCTTGAAAGTTTGTGAACCCTTTAGAATTTTCTGTATTGCATAAATATGACCTAAAACATCATCAGATTTTCACACAAGTCCTAAAAGTAGATGAAGAGAACCCAGTTAAACAAATGAGACAAAAATATTATACTTGGTCATTTATTTATTGAGGAAAATGATCCAATATTACATTTTAGTGAGTGGCAAAAGTATGTGGAACCTCATGGATTAGCAGTTAATTTGAAGTGAACGTAGGAGTCAGGTGTTTTTCAATCACAGGATGGACAACGGTGTGAGTGGGCACCCTGTTTATTTAAAGAAAAGGGATCTTATCAAAGTCTGATATTTCATAACACCTGTTTGTGGAAGTGTATCATGGGGCACGAACAAGACCTTCTGAGGACCTCAGAAAAAGAGTTGTTGATGCTCATCAGGCTGGAAAAGGTTACAAAACTATCTCTAAAGAGTTTGGACTCCACCAATCCACAGTAAGACAGATTGTGTACAAATGGAGAAAATTCAAGACTTACCCTCCCCAGGAGTGGTCGGCCAACAAAGATCACTCCAAGAGCAAGGCGTGTAATAGTTGGCGAGGTCACAAAGGACCCCAGGGTAACTTTTAAGCAACTGAAGACCTCTCTCACATCGGCTAATGTTAGTGTTCATGAGTCCACCATCAGGAGAACACTGAACAACAACGGTGTGCATGGCAGGGTTGCAAGGAAAAAAACCACTGCTCTCCAAAAAGAACATTGCTACTGGTCTGCAGTTTGCTAAAGATTATGTGGACAAACCAGAACGCTATTGGAAGAATGTTTTGTGGACGGATGAGACCAAAATAGAACTTTTTGGTTTGAAAGAAAAGCGTTATGTTTGTAGAAAGGAAAACACTGCATTCCAGCATAAGAACCTTATCCCATCTGTGAAACATGGTGGTGGTAGTATCATAGTTTGGGCCTGTTTTGCTGCATCTGGGCCAGGATGGCTTGCCATCATTGATGGAACAATGAATTCTGAATTATATCAGAGAATTCTAAAGGAAAATGTCAGGATATCTGTCCATGAACTGAATCACAAGAGAAGGTGGGTCATGCAGCAAGACAACGCCTCTAAGCACACAAGTCGTTCTACCAAAGAATGGTTAAAGAAGAATAAAGTTTATGTTTTGGAATATCCAAGTCAAAGTCCTGACCTTAATCCAATCGAAGTGAACAGTTAATGTGAGGAAACCCACCAACATCCCAGAGTTGAAGCTGTTCTGTACGGAGGAATGGGCTAAAATTCCTCCAAGCCGGTGTGCAGGACTGATCAACAGTTACAGGAAACGTTTAGTTGCAGTTATTGCTGCACAGGGGGGTCACACCAGATACTGAAAGCAAAGGTTCACATACTTTTGCCACTAATATGTAATATTGGATCAATTTCCAGAATAAAAAAATGACCAAGTATAACATTTTTGTCTCATTTGTTTAACTGGGTTCTTTTAATCTATTTTTAGGACTTGTGTGAAAATCTGATGTTTTTGGTCACATTTATGAGAAATATAGAAAATGCTAAAGGGTCACAAACTTTACAAGCATTTACTGTCTATGGTTCGCTTGGCGGCGGGGGGGATGGTAATAGTTTTATTTTTTGGGGGCGCGTCGGGGGTGCTCGGCGGGTGCGGGGGTGGCAGGTTCCGGCAGGTTCCGCCTGGGCTTGGGGTTGTTGCGGGGTTTCCTTCTTATCTATTCTTCCTCTCTGTGGTTGAAGTCCGGGTGGTCCCGTTCCTTCGGGGGTGGATTGGGGGCGCAGGCGGGGATCGTCGGGCGTGGCCTTCGTATGCTGCTGGCTGGCGGGTTGGTCGTGGGAGGATGCTTCGATGCGGGGGGGGAGGGTGGGGCTGGGGGGGGGGGGTGGGGGGGGGGGGAGGTGTTTCTATTGCAGAGCTGAGAGGGGGGATTTTCCCGCCTGGTCTCCCTTAGACACAACCAGTCATGCCAGCATAATGCCCGTCCCAGAACCCAGTTTGCTATGGAGTTTGCTTTGGAATTAAATACCTTTGCTTAATGTAATTGTGTCAAACATATGGGATTTTAAAGACTTTCTTTACTTAAACTGTACAGTCATGCATTTCATGTTCATGAAACTTTCATGATTCTAAAATGGAGTTGTGCCTATGGACAATGCATGAGTTATTGAGTAGGCAGAAATGCTGCATTTTGCTCACCCTGCTATGGAATACAAATCAACACAGATAACAGAGAATATCTTTGTTTCCTGAGCACTAAATAATGGGTTTTTACTGCAGTGATAAAAAATACCTGAACATATGCCATTTGCACATAAACTGCCAAATGCTGTTCAGTTTAAGACAAATCACTGTCCTATATATACAAAAGTGCACTGCATGGACACGGAGCATTTTAGAAATCCATTTGCTATATGAATCTATAAACATACAGAATATGAGTGTTTAATATGAATATGAGTGATTACTAAGTGAGCCTGAGGCTGGATCAGCATCACTCAGGAACCAATGTCCTGAGCTCTTGAAAGACTGCTATTTAATGCAATGTGTTGTTGTTTTACAACTGAGATTAAATTCTAGAGACCTCAGTGAATGAGCAGGAAAGTGATTTTTCACTGTGGTATTGTTTATTGTCTCTCGGCAGGTGGGAGATGAGATTGTCCGTATTAATGGCTATTCCATTTCCTCCTGCATCCATGAAGAGGTTATCAGCCTTATCAAGACCAAGAAGACAGTGTCACTTAAAGTCAGACGTGAGTCAGGATTCTGTGTTATGGTAGTTCTTGATTTAAAATGAATAATTGTAATGAGCGAATGATCAATTTGCTATGGCTTCCACAGGATGTCGGGAATATTCCAGTAAAAAGGTAACTAATTTTTTGACATGCATAATAATCCGGTCATAAAACTGTTGGCATCTGTTTCTGTTACTGTTGAACAATAAGTGTAAATAGATATGAGTATGAGTACTGGGACTGTGGTGGCCTAGTGGTTAAGGTACTGGACTCTGGACTAGAAGGTCCAGGGTTCAAATCCCACCTCTGCCAAGCTGCCACTGTTGGGTCCTTGAGCAAGACCCTTAACCCACAAATGCTTGGATTGTAAGACTGTACCAATTGTAAGTCGCTCTGGATAAGGGTGTCTGCTAAATGCTGTAAATGTAAACGAGTACCACTTTCATCATCAGTTCACCTGACGATCCTCTAAAATGGCAGTTTGTGGATCAGTTTGTGTCTGAATCAGGGGTAAGGCTGAGCATCCTTTTATAATCTCATTTGTGTGTAACTTTTATGTCTGTGCATATTAAAGTCTTACACAATGTATATTTATGTTGACTTTCAGGCTAGAAAGAGCAGTATTGCTGGCCTGGCCTCCATCGGAGGAAAAGAGATCAAGGAGAAAAAAGTGTTCCTTAGCTTGGTTGGCACTAAAGGCATGGGCATCAGGTAAAAAAAGAAGACACTTACAAATATTTCTAGTATTTTTGAAGCATTGTGGTTTTCTTGGATCTAACACACTTGATGCAGCCCATCAAGTTAAATATGTCAGAGATAGTGGAAGTACACAAACCACGTACTTGAGTTAAAGTAGATACCCTAGGTGAAATATTACTCCAGTAAAAGTAGAAGTCCTCCCATTATATCTGCACTTAAGTAAAAATACTAAAGTATTTGACTTCAAATATACTTATGTATTGAAAGTAATAGTACCATGGTTTATTATGGCTCTAATGTTATATCATCATTTTTACAACAAGACTCCTTAATCAGCTAATTTTAGGTGAAATTACTCTAGTATCACTCTTGATACACCAGTCTTTTAACAGAATGTCATTATTTAGTCCAGTGGGTCAAAACATGTTCAAAACAATGTGTGTGATGTAACCTCATTAGTGTGCTTGGTACTCGCTTCTTTAATTTTTATGTTACGTTTTTATGCGCACATAAGCCAAAAGGAATGACAGATTTCACATGATGTAGTGGAGTTAAAAGACTTTTTGACTTTGAAATGTAGTGGAGTGAAAGTAAAAAGTCACCCAAAATGGAAATACCTCAGTAAAATAAAGATACACAAAAAAAACTAGAGAACGAGATGCAAGATCAACTTCACAAATGTAAAAAAAGTGTTGAAATTTAATGGCACAAGGCTGATGCCATACAAAGTTAAGTGTATCTTTAGTGTTTAGGCTTTCTACCTTTGAATATAGTGGATAAGCAGATTATGGAACTGAATTGAATTTTTAATGAATATATTGTCATTAGTGGGGGTCTATTTGTATTTTTCCCTAATTTAATACAACATTTTTTAAATAACTTTAGACTTATTCAGATTTAGTTAGCATAACAATTGTAGTGAATTGAAAAACAAATATTTAAATGTATCATTTATTATTATTTGGCATACTCAGTTCTTGCTGTAATGACATTAAACACTCGAGCTGGCATGGACTCCACAAGCTTAAGCATCTTAGGATGTTACTGAATGCTTGGCTTTCTCATTCTTCAAGTGCCCCCATAAATGCTCAATGGGGGTTTATGTCAGCTTACTGTTTAGGAAAGGCAATGACAGTTAGCACTCTTTGAACGTCTTAGTCTACAGTAGTTGTTGCGATCACTGATATTTGTCTGGAACGTTATTCTGTTGCAGTATGAGTCCTTCTCCATAAAGATCCTAACACACAATTCCACTAGTGCTCTCAGACTCTTGGTCCCCACTATATATTCCAATAGTGGATCAGTGGTCATGTAATTCATTTTTGGAAAATACACAATGCATATTTTTCTCCAGTGTAGATAGATAAAATATTCCTGACTTAACTTCACAAAGTACAGTAGTGTGCAAAAGATTGCTATTAGATTATATATAAAATTGTTTTGGCAAGGATATAATGACCATATACAGTGGGGCAAAAAAGTATTTAGTCAGCCACTGATTGTGCAAGTTCTCCTATTTAGAAAGATGAGAGAGGTCTGTAATTTTCATCATAGGTACAGTTCAACTATGAGAGACAAAATGAGAAAAACAAATCCAGGAAATCACATTGTAGGATATTTAAAGAATTTAAATGCAAATCATGGTGGAATATAAGTATTTGGTCACCCACAAACAAGCAAGATTTCTGACTCTCACAGACCTGTAACTTCTTCTTGAAGGAGCTCTTCTGTCCTTCACTTGTTACCTGTATTAATGGCAGCTGTTTGACCTCGTTATCTGTATAAAAGACACCTGTCCACAGCCTCAAACAGTCAGACTCCAAACTCACTCAACCATGGCCAAGACCAAAGAGCTGTTGAAGGACACCAGGAAGAAAATTGTAGACCTGCACCAGGCTGGGAAGAGTGAATCTACAATAGGCAAGCAGGTTGGTGTGAATAAATCAACTGTGGGAGAAATTGTAAGAAAATGGAAGACATACAAGACCATTGATGATCTCCCTTGATCTGGGGCCCCACACAAGATCTCATCCCGTGGGGTCAAAATGGGATCATGAGAAAGTGAGCAAAAGTCCCAGGAACTACCGGAGAGAACCTGATGAATGACCTGCCAGAGAGCTGGGACCAAAGTAACAAGGGCTACCCTCAGTAACACACTACGCCGAGAGGGACTCGCGATCCTGGCAGTGCCAGGCGTGTCCCCCGGCTTTAAACCAGTACATGTCCAGGCCCGTCTGAAGTTTGCAAGAGAGATATGGAGCTCCAGAAAATAGAAACTTTTGGTGAAAAACTCAACCGTCGTGTTTGGAGGAAGCAAAGAATGCTGAGTTGCATCCAAGAACACCATACATTAATGTGAAGCCCCAAATTTGGGGGGGGGGGAGAATTTAAGGCAAAAACATTCTTCCATCAGTGAGCGCATTGAGATGGAACGTGGCTGGGTCTTCCAGCATGGACAATGATCCAAAAAACACCACGTCGGGCAACGAAGGAGTGGCTCCGTAAAAAGCATTTCAAGTCATGTAGTGGCCTAGCCAAATCTCCAGACATCAGCCCCATAGAAAAATGTAGAGGGAGTTGACAAAAATCCGTGGTTGCCCCAAAACATCACTGCTCTAGAGGAGATCTGCAGGAGGAGTGGAGTGGGCCAAAAATACAGCTACAGTGTGTCAAAAACATGGTGAAGGACTTACAGGAACATTTGACCTCTGTCCATTCCCAACCAAGGTTAGTTACAAAAGTATTGGAGCTGAACTTTTGTTATTGACCCAAATACTTTTCACCATCATTTTAAAGTTAAAATTCTTGAAAAATCCTAACATGTGATTTTCCTGGATGTTTTTTTCTCATTTTGTCTCTCATAGTTGTTGAAGTGTACCAATGATGAAAAATTACGACCTCTGTCATTTTTTCTAAGTAGGAGAAACTTGCACAATAGTGGCTGACTAAAATACTTTTTGCCCACTGTATAAGTTTCTCTTTACTGGAATAACAGCCAAAATGTAGAACATTTTTATGGAAGTATTAAACACTGAAATAAACATATAAAACAGCTCTAAGGATAAAGTGGCAAGTAATTAGTGTGAGCTCCTCTTACACTTGAAATTGAACAATAACAGCATCTGGCATCTTATATCGGGATTGCCAAGTTGACCATTCTACAAAAAACGAAGAAGCTTGATCAGGAATGGTTGTTTGGAAGGGTAGCGCAAATGAAACCATTATTTCAGAAGTGGCACAAGGGCAAAATGATAAGACTAAGAAACATCCTAAAGCTTACAAAGATGGGAATGAAGATCAGAAGGAGGAAATGAGTATTATGGAGGGATAATACACAAGCTATGAATTTTTGGGTCCAATCCTCGACAATATGTGTTACTTGTGGTCATTATATTATTGCAAAAAACAACAATCAAATGGTGGCCAAGACTTTTGCGTAGTACTGGCTTTGAAAGGATCGTCAACAAATTTAGTTGGTGCCTCCTGATATTCCTCATCACACTACTGAAATCCATTCTTTCCCTGGTCTATAGCATCTCGAGTGGGCCTACTCAAAAGCCAGGGATTTATATCAGCAATGTCAAGCCTGGTTCTCTGTCTGCAGAAGTGGGCTTGCAGGTACGTTCATTTCAAGTATTATTTGAATTGCTCTGTGTTGCACAGAAGGATTAAGTAAGTCAACGTTGCTCTATTAGCTGTACAAACACTCAATTATGGGCTTATTGTGATACAGATGGGTGATCAGATTGTTGAGGTAAATGGAGTGGATTTCACTAACCTGGACCACAAGGAGGTATGTCACATTAGCCTGACATCACTGTGCCCTACAGACATCACATACATCACTTATATAGTCCTTATATTATCTTAAGTCTTTAAATTGCAAAATCAGCAGAATGAGGATTAGAATGAGGATTTGTCTTATGTGTGATATAGGCAGTCCGAGTGCTGAAGAGCAGCAGGAGTCTTACTATCACCGTCCTCACCGGAGCAGTAAGTTACTAAACTCCCATCAGCTACATCCTCATCCTCTCTTGCAGTGTTGATTATACTTGCTAAACCCTTGACTCTCAGAGGAATTCATTCCACACTTTGCTCATGAACAGGAAATTAAGCTCCTATGTTTGAGCTTCCATCCAGCAAGGCCTCAAGGTCACAGAGCACACTGCTAACTCTTAAGTCCAACATGACCATGAAATTACACTTTGTTTTATTTTCTGCCTCAGATGAGGATATTTATAGTGTAATAAGGTTGTGAAACCTCTGTGACACCAGTATTTAGTGGTTTAATTTTAGTGAGGGAGACATGGTGCCACAGTGCTTAACACTGTTGCTTCACAGCTCTAGAGATCACTGAGATCACTGATCACTGGATTCCTGGGCCAGGGCTCCACCTGTGTGGAGTTTGTATATTTTCCCTGTGTCTGTGAGGGTTTCCTTTGGGTTTTCCTGTTATGTTCCAATGATATGCAATAGGTGAACTGGTGTCTCTAACGTATCCCAATGTGTATCTCTGTGTTTATACCCAATAAATTGTCACCCTGTCTAGGGTTGGTCCCTGTCTTGCACCCTGTGCTGCTGGTTAGGGAGCCCTGGCTCCCTGATATTCTGAACTGGATTAAGCAGAAGTTTGGATATCAGTGATTTATATTTCTAAATGTCTTTACCACCATAGACTTGATATCAAAACTTGATATCATACACATTTATTCATGGTGATGTTAGACTCTTAAATATGGACATTTTTAGGGCAGAGAGTTGTTCATGACAGATGAAGAGAAGTTGGCAGTAGAAGCTCGGCGAGAGATAGAGCGTCAGGAGCTTATGCATCAGAAGAAAGTGGCTCTGGAGACCAACAAAATCATCAAAGAGCAACAAGAGAAAGAGCGTCAGTAAGTCAAAGAGCCAGACTCTTCTCTGCTGTACACATCGAACCTATAACACACAGTCCAGTCCATCACAGCTTCTACAGTTACATTCTGATTCCTGAAAACTGACAAGGACAAGGCTTTACAAATCAAATCTTGTATGTAGCATGCATGGATTCTAGCTTTTTGTAAAAATTGTATTAGACAGAATCTGTTGCATGCATTTTACCTGTTAACCAAAGACATACGCTTGAGCATAATCACATTAGTTCACGCTGGAGTTCACATTTCAGGGATAAAATTTGGGATATAAATAATTCAGTAGCACTGTGTCGGGTGGTTAAAACCTCATGGACATTTGGTAATGTGATGCAGCTGGAAGTCATTCATTTGATAGTCATTTGCACATGTGGCATTTTCTGCAAATTGCCAATATCTATATGGGTGGTTTTCTTATTATGGCCGTCATTTTTAGTGGGGTACCCCTTGTGGGGTTTGTGAGATTAAGAAGGGACACTAGCAGACAACAGAAACCAGAACCCAAACCTGATCTGGGAGGAAACCAAAACAAGTAGCTGTCAGAAAAGAACTAGGACCTTTAACCCAGTAGAAACGGACAGAGCAGAGCTGGAACTGAAAACATGAAATGCAACCAAACTCTAACAGAGCCATGGCGTCGGTTGATTTTCTGGTGTCTATCTGTATTGTACAAGCAGGGCTTCGCGTCTCTGGAGTTCTCGTTTTGTCCCCGGGCTTGGTTCTGTAGCGTAGCAGACCAGAGGTTGCTCTGTGTCTGTGACAATGCCTATATCACAGTATACTATTTTGTGATCTGGTGTTGCCTTTGCAAGTGTTTTGTTTTAGGAGAAAGATGGAGATTTTCTCCAAAAAGTGCAGGAGGAAGAGAAACGAACAAGGAGGAGATGGAAAAGTATGTGTCATAAAATCAACCCTGTTCTCTAAAAAAAATGTAGTGTTTTACTATAAGTTTCATGCATTTTCCATCCTACTATCCTACAACACTGAATAATATCCAGTGCCTCCTGCATTGCAACAGCATTTTGTTATTCTCATGTAGGGAAATGGGACCTTCAACAAAACCTATATATACGGTAATGAAAATGCGATTGGGCCTTGCTTTTGTCATCACGATACGCAGCAAAGCAGATTCATGGTTGACAGATGTGATCGGGGTTTTTTGGGGTGTTGTGTTATGTTTTATTAGACCTTATAATAAATTGTACTGATTATCCGTCACATTGATTTTTAGGCTTCTCGTGCTGCACGATTATAACGGATTTATGAAGGCCAGCTGCTGAAGGCACGTTTTCACATATTCAAGCATGCCCGACTGCGGTTCAGTGTACCGTGCCCCCCAGAAACGATTTGAACGATCAAATCACGACCGGCACTTTGGGGATCGTGGGCCTGGAGCGTGGTATACGGATTGTCTAGTGTGAGTACGCCGTACTTACAGAGGATAACATACAGTGGTTGCCTTTAAAGTGTGTGAACCCTTTAGAATTCTCTCTATATTTCTGCATAAATATGACCTAAAAAACCATCATCAGATTTTTACAAGTAGATAAGGGAACCCAGTAACAAATGAAAGAAAACTTGGTAATGTTTATTTATTGATCAAAAATTAGCCAATTGATATAGTGGAGTGCAAAAGTATGTGAACCTGTAGGATTACGCAAATCCAGTGAAATTAGAGTTATCAGGTGTTTTTAATCAATGGGATGACAATCCGGTGTGAGTGGGCACCCGTTTTATTTAAAGAACAGGGATCTATCAAAGTTGCTCTTCACACACATTTGTGGAAGTGTGTCATGGCCCACGAAACAAAGGAGATTAGATTTCTGATGGGACCTCAGAAAAAAGAGTTGTTGATTCTCATAAGGCTGGAAAAAGGTTACAAAACCACTCTAAAGAGTTTGGACTCCAGGCAAATCCACAGGTCAGACAGATTGTGTAAATTGGAGAGGAAATTAAGGCCATGGTTACCTCCCCAGGAGTGGTCTCGACCAACCAAAGATCACTCCAAGAGCAAGGATTGTAATAGGGAAGAGGGTCACAAAGGGGACCCCAGGGTTAAACTTCTAAGCAATGAACTGAATGCCCTCTCTCACATGGCTAATTTAATGTTATGAGGTCCACCATCAGAAAGAAACACTGAACAACAATGGTTGTGCATGGCAGGGTTTGCAAGGAGAAAGCAGCTTGCTCTCCAAAAAGAAAAAGAAATGTTGTGGAAGGAAACCTGCAGCGAAGCCGTGAGGAAAACCCACCAAACATCCCAAGAGATGAAGCTGTTATGTACGGAATAATGGGCTTTAGGTCTAGAATTGTGTGCATTACCTGATCAACAGTACAGGGAGAATGTTAGATAATGAAGCACCATATACTGAAAGCAAAGGTTCACATTAGTTTGCTTTTCACTAATATGTTAATATTGCTCATTTTCCCCAATAAAGAAAATGACCAAGTATAAACATTTTTGTTTTCATTTGTTTAAACTGGGTTATCTGATCTATTAGGATTGTGTTGAAAATCTGATGATGTTTTAGGTCATATTATGTGGATAAACCCGTCACAAACATTAAGCATAAATATATATATATATATATATATATATATATATATAAAGGGAACAAGGGAGAACAAAAAGAGTTAAATACACTCACCAAGCACACATTAGGAAAACCTGTACACCAATTGATTCATGCAGTTATCAATCAGCCAATCGTGTGGAAAAAGTGCAGTGCATAAAATCATGCAGATATGGGCAAGTAACTTCAGGTAATGTTCACATCAACCATCAGATTGAAGACAAAATGAGATTTCAGTGATTTTGACTGTGGCATAATTGTTGGTGCCAGGCTGGTTTGAGTATTTCTATAGCTGCTGATTTCCTGGGATTTCCATACACAACAGTCTCTAGAGTTTACTTGGAGTGGTGCAATAAAGAGGTCAAAGGAGAGTGGTCAGACTGTTTTTTTTAAGCGGACAGAAAGGCTTGAGTAACTCAGATAACCACTCTGTAGAATTGAGATGAGTAGAACAGCACCTCAGAATGCACCATACGTTGAACCTTGAGACTGATGGACTACAACAGGATGGTCCTACTCAGTATTGGAATAGTGTTCATAATAAAGTGTTCAGTGACTGTGTTGAAGTGGAAAACTTACAGGGTCATTAATCCAAAATCTCACGTGAGACATACGGAAACTCAGTAGTCTATACAGCTGTGTGCTGTGTTATTATTGAAATCCAGAACTTGAAGGCAGCCAATCAGCAGGTAGGAGGAGAAAACAAGGCTTGTGACTGAGCTGGATCTCAGAGATAGATACTGAAATAATTTTACGCTATCTTTCAGTTATGAAACAACACATCTCTGTAAATTACCTTTGTGGTGTCTAGGCTTTGGTTTTGCAATTGTGTTGGGTCATACAGAAGTCAGGTCTGAAAGCACATGTTTCTTTGTGATTTAGGATTGAAGCAGAAGAGAGAAAGCACAACAAAGCATGGGAGGAAGACTGGGGTTCCAGAGAAAATTCCAAAAGCCCATCGCCTCCCCCTTCTCCTTCACCTCCATCACGCTCTCCACCTCCATCCAAATTTAGGAGCTCAGGTATCAATGTCTCAAGGCAAAGACACAGTGCCGCACACTAGAACCTCTCTTAGCATGCATGAGACATCTTACAGAAACCTTCTTTCTCTGGTCTGATGATAATATGCTCACAGCGTAAGTTATCCACTCTCCCTTGTTGCATGAACAGAAGTGCATTCAGTCTGTGTGAATGCAATCTCTTTCTGTTTCTCCTTTATCTCCCTCTGTCTCCTTTGTGCTGTGGTTTGTCTGGATGACCCATACAGTTGCTGAGACTGATAGCGAAGATGAAAATGAGGACAGAGATGTAAGTGAAGTCAGGTTACTGTGCTCTGATTTTCCATGGTTTCATTTGACAACCCCTTCCTTTACTTTTAATTGTCATTCCATGTTAAATCACACCAAACTTCACGGCATTCTCTTTCTCCACATTTGTTTTGTTGGGTCACTTCTTGGCACTTGCTGCATTTCAGCTGTAGATTTTCAGCCAATTTGTATGGACAGCCTATTTAACATTTTCCACTCTTGCTCCTATAGCTCGCAACTGGTTTTACCGGTATGAAGGAAAGTTGCCTACACTAAGAAAGGTACTCTGTGTGGTGGAATAGCATGTATTGTTTGATAGACAGTGTAAGAATACCTCATTCTGAAATGAGTCTCAATTAAGTAACAGTTGGCCAATTAATGTGTGGTGTGTCATTGTGAAAAACTGTATCTTATGATATAGTTTTGAGTTACTCTGATGGAGTGGTGTTATTTTTATTTGTGGAACTACTATACAATATGAAAAATCACTCCAACTATTCAGAAAGGAAAAGAGACCAAAAAGAAGAAGAAGAAGATGATGTCCAAGACAGACACACTTCCAACAGAGCGAAAGAATAAGAAAGAAATGGAATTTGAGCTGAAGTTGGCCAAGGAGAAGGAAGAGATACTTGAGCGAGAGAAACAGATGAAAATCAATCGACTCCTGCAAGAGGTATAACTTTCTGTCAGGTGGTAGTGTACTCTGAGTGAGTTTCATTTTGTTGTTCCATCATCCATGCAGTGGAAGTCTCCCTAACGTCCACTGGAATGGAAGCCGTATTTGTTAAAGCTGTTAATGCAGGAATTGAAAAACGCACAGTTTTCTAAGTCCAGAATTAGTGATGTTTCAGCATGGCTGTGCTGATGTGGGCAGGTAACTGAGACTGAGCGGGAGGATCTGGAGGAGTCTGAGAAGGTACAGCACTGGGTGGAGAGGCTCTGCCAGACTAGACTGGAGCAAATCTCCTCAGTGGAGAATGACTCTCCTGAGGTAAAAGAAACTAGATATAGTTAAAGTTAAAAATATAGTGTTCCTTCCAGGGCTTAGACTGGATGGTGAGATTGAATCACCTTTGTGATTCGTTCTGTCTGCGATACTTATTGCATGGAACTACATTTACCACTGTGTGACTGATACTACTGTGGGATTGCCCATATTGGCTGTTTATAGTCAGAGCGCAACGAGTAGGAGGAGTTAGAATTTCAGTATTCACCCGTTTTCCACTGACAAGAAGCATATGCCGTAGTTTTATCTCTAACCACTTGGTTGTCCACTAGATATGAGCCAGTTCTTGAAAAGAAAAGCTAGTGTGGGTCTAGAACCACCAATATTAAAGTTTGGCTGTCAAAATAAGTAATTAAACTTACAACTCCTAGTGATGAAATTCTAAGAAACATTTCATGCTCAAAGATAGAAGTAGATCCTAGTAAAGATAAGTTATTCATAAAGCATCTTAAACCCTGAAAGTTCTCCTAATGTGAGAAACTATTAGAAGTAGGGAGGAGGACTTTTATGCAGAGGAGAAAACGGAGGAAAGATGACGAGGCAGAAGAAATGTTCTCCAAACACTGAATAACAGTGAGTTAATCACAAGCGTCATGCAGGAATACTGTTTGTGGTTGATCTTATTAGATATTCGCTCACATCTAACACCAAAACAAATTCAAGACCATTGTTACCCTCCCCAGGAGTGGTCGATCAACAAAGATCACTCCAAGAGCAAGGCGTGTAATAGTTGGCGAGGCCACAAAGGACCCCAGGGTAACTTCTAAGCAACTGAAGGCCTCTCTCACATTGGCTAATGTTAATGTTCATTAGTCCACCATCAGAAGAACACTGAACAACAATGGTGTGCATGGCAGGGCTGCAAGGAGAAAGCCACTGCTCTCCAAAAAGAACATTGCTGCTTGTCTGCAGTTTTCTAAAGATCACACGGACGAGCCAGAAGGCTATTCGAAGGATGTTTTGTGGACGGATGAGACTAAAATAGAACCCTATCCCATCTGTGAAACATGGGGGTGGTAGTATCATGGTTTGAGCCTGTTTTGCTGCATCTGGGCCAGGACGGCTTGCCATCATTGGTGGAACAATAAATTCTGAATTATATCAAAGAATTCTAAAGGAAAATGTCAGGACATCTGTCCATGAACTGAATCTCAAGAGACGGTGGGTCAACAACCCTAAGCACACAAGTCGTTCCACCAAAGAATGGTTAAAGAAGAATAAAGTTAATGTTTTGGAATGGCCAAGTCAAAGTCCTGACCTTAATCCAATCGAAATGTTGTGGAAGGACCTGTAGTGAGCAGTTAATGTGAGGAAACCCACCAACATCCCAGAGCTGAAGCTGTTCTGTATGGAGGAATGGGCTAAAATTCCTCCAAGCCGGTGTGCAGGACTGATCAACAGTTACAGGAAACGTTTAGTTGCAGTTATTGCTGCACAGGGGGGTCACACCAGATACTGACAGCAAAGGTTCACAAACTTTTGCCAGTCACTAATATTGGATCATTTTCCTCAACAAATAAATGATCACGTATAATATTTTTGTCTCATTTGTTTAACTGGGTTCTGTTTATCCACTTTTAGGACTTATGTGAAAATCTGATTATGTTTTAGGTCATATTTATGCAGAAATATAGAAAATTTTAAAGGTTTCACAAACTTTCAAGCACCACTGTACCTGAAAGCCACTTTTTCCAGTTCATAGGCTATCCAATAGATTAAGTAAGCTACAAAGATTACCAGCAGGGCAAATAAACTGTAAGTAAATTAAAGCAAATAAACGTGTGTGTGTGTGATTAGTGTAAAACATGCATAACCAGCCTATACCTGTCATTTCGAAGGCTTATAATAGGCTATACAGTATTTCCCACATTAAGAGTGTGTGTGTGTCTGTGTGTGAGAGAGAGAGAGAGTGAGAGTGAGTGAGTGACAGGCGTGACAACCAGTCCCAGAGTCCCAAAAGAATGCGTCACACCTAGCAAGCTGGTCAAGACCGCCTCCTCATTGAGATCAAAGCTTTTGTGTTCTCCTTGTTCAGCATTGCTCTCAGATCACTTCTTAAGCTTAAACTCCTAGCTAGAAGTTTTTAAGCTAAGTTCAAAACTCCCTAAGAGTATTCTCAGAATATTTACGAATATGGCGCCTGATTACTGGGTTAGCTGTGAAACCATTGTAAGTTCAAGTCTCTTTCTAAAATATCTGGTAATTCTGAAATTCCGTGAATCATCTCTGGGTATCTCACCGCATCATGTCAGTGGAAAATGGTTGTGTGTGCAGTGTTGTACAGGATTATAGAGACCCTGGTGGTCCAGTTTTCTAAGCAATTAGGGTGTTTTGTGCAGAGTCCATCTCGCTCTCCTGTATCCACCGTGAAAAGATTCCCTGGAGGTTTGCAGCTCGCCACCACTGACCTGGATGACATTAACCTAGATGAGGTGGACCCGAGTCTAAGGCAGCCTCTGAAAAAGCTGGCTCCTACCCCACCCACCTCTACCCAGCCCCCACCACCCTTACCTCTTCCTCCACCCTCACCCCACTTTTACCACACATCCCTGCACCCTTCTCCATCCCCAAAGCCTGGTCTTACACATACCCATCCTCCGCCCCCTTCTCTCCGGCCAGTTCCACAGAGGACACCTTCTCCACCTCCTTTCAGAGTACCACCTACTTTAATCAACCGACCACCCCCTGCCTCCTCCCGAGATGTACCTCATGCTTCCTGGGCCCCATCTTCCTCTCACCCTCCACCTCCACCACCTCCTCCTCCCTATCCTCCCCCACCACCTCCTCCTCCACCTCCTCCACCCCAGCACCTAGAGTACCAAACCTTCTCTCCCAGGTTCCACAGACTCCACAGCCCCACTGAAGAGAAAGAATGGGAGGATAATGGATACGTACATCGAGGCAGCTACGAAAAAACTTCTGCCACTGAACCCCCCTACCCTGGCAGTGTACAGGTAGCAAATGTTGTTCCAATCCAGCTAGCATAAATGTGAGCACCATTTGTGCCACACTACTGCAATGGATTGTGTTTGTGTGAAGTTAGAAATTTAGAAATGCTGTCTTTCTGTACTTTAGTACTTTTCATAACAGTTATCTTTATGGCGCAAGATTGCATGTGAAAGCTAAGAAGGAAATGATTGATCTGTTGTGTTGTGTCTTGAGGTTACTCTTTTTGTTCATGCGTGTTGATGTTAATAGAAGATTTTTCCAATTCGATATCTTGTATTTCACATTTTGGGAATATGGTCTAGGTTATGAGAAACACCTCTCATGCTAGCAAGATATCAACTTCCAGCAGTCCACTGGTGAGCCTAATGTTTTTGATCAAAGACGAATCTGTGACAGTGAATAGGATTTCTTCACATGTTCCTGAATTAACTTTTTAGCCATTCTGCTGTCAGTGATGTGTAACCCTTCCCACTCCTGAGCTACTTAAGAATCCCCTCCATAAATTACTTGTAAGCTTTCAGACAGTAAAGGTATTTTAATTCCAAAAATTAAGCAGTTGTTAATTCACTGAAAAAATAAGCAGTAAGCTATTACTAAATGCATTTTAAAGTATCCTCCAGAGCACAGCATTTTCATTTCATCATTCATTCATTTTGTTATCCGCTTAATCCATCACGATCGCGGGAAAGCCAAGCGCAAGGCAGGCACAACCCTAGACAGGGCGCCAATCCATCATAGGGTGCATGCACACACACTCATACACACTCTCACACTCTGGGGGCACTTTAGTGCCACCAACTAGCCTAACACACATGTCTTTGGACTGTGGGAGGAACCAGAGTACCCAGAGTAAACCCACACAGATGGAGGATGTGCAGACTTCACATGGAAAGGACCCACAACACTCCACTTAGGACTGAACCCAGGACCTTCTCACTGTGAGGAGACAGAGCTACCCACTGAGCCATCTTTTTTCATCAAGTATTCATCAGCCCTGTATTGATTTCAGTAAACAAAACAAAATTCTTGATCCATTGAAGTCACTTGGTTGAAAATGGATGGTCAGTACCTGACATTGTGTCGGAAACTATATACCTTGTTTTTGAACAACTGATGCAAGTAGCTTTCCTGTCTGGAAGTCAAATATTTTGTTGTGGAGGGAATTTTGTAATTACTAGTAGCAGCAGAGGGACGAGGTACATGCTGAGGACATTGAAATGATGGCATTGTTTAAGAGAAACAAAGGCATACCTATGCAGGAACATGTCCTTACTTAAAGAAATCACATTTATGAATACAGTTGCTTTATTTCTGTCTCAGAGGCATGTTGGATCCCTTTTCCAGCTGAGATGTTCTGTGGTGTTTGCCTTTTCTCTACTCATCCTGTTTTACAGTTGCTTTAATGCATCCTCCAACAATTTTGTGTGTATAGTGTGAATCCTGTCGGTTGGAATTGACATATTGGATGCGAAAGTCGAAATGTGATCCAATTAATACCTCATGCCTTATGGTCACTCTGTAGAAAATAGCCCCCAGCCCTCCTAACCAGAGGAGACAGGTGAATACTGTCATGTCAAAACCAGTCATGCTGCCCCAGTCTCATTCTTCATACAGACTTGCATTACGAAAAGAGCAAACTGTAAGTATAAGTTTGTGAGTACATGATTATGATTTTTGGTTTGCTGGATATTACTTGTGGAGTTGTCTTTCAGTTTGTTCAATTCAGTGTCTGCACATTGGGAGCATCTCTGCCCTCCCGATTTATGAGGCTTGCATTGCAAAATGAGTATTTCTTCCCAAATGAGTGAGAGGGCAGGAGTGGTGTGCACTTAATGGGTCTTTGCATGTAGTCTAATGGTTGTGATTGATAGACACAGTATAATTATCCACTATTAGCCTCACAGAAGACACCAATTTCTGTACTTACATACTTTGTGAAGGGTTCGTAATAGCCTGAGTAACTGGATCATGACTGCCAATAATTGTGACATGTAGTTTTGACCTTTTTTTTTTTTACCCGTCTTTAATAGTTACTTTAAATGTTAAAGCCCTCTGACTATTTTTCTGACATATAGGAATAAGGTCCTGTAACCTTTTTTTATTTCCCACAAGGTCAGGTAGTGTTTATTTGGCTGTAGCTTGCTTGCCAGTATTACATGCTCGGACGATAATGTCTGTTATGATGAATGGAGTAAAGATGTGTTTTTGTGTTTGTTACTATCTTTGAAAGAGCTATTAAAAAGAAAGATGAATGTTTTGAGATACTTATCTCTTGGTTCTATGTTGTAGTCGCCACAGATGCTAAAACGGATGGTGGTGTACAACACATCCTTTAAATCCAAGAAGAAACAAGTAATCAAAGACCACTGACTGGTGCCTTCTTTATTCATCTGAGTGTTTTATGTGTGCTGCTCTATCCTGGGTGCCTGAGTGATATGATCATATGGTGTGAAGTTCATATTCATTTATTTTCATTTTCCCTTTTAAAGGTATATAGGGAAAATGCATTTT